>ONZK01001691.1:46094-57068 GCA_900322385.1 Pharnaceum exiguum | reverse complement strand
GGTTTTCTTTCCCTCTTTCAGTTAGTTTGAATTCATGCTCTAACACGAACAAAACACACCCTAAATTAAAAGATGCAACTTCTTCTAATAGAATGTTCCAAGTATCACCCACCAAAAAATCAAAGATTATGAAGACTCGTCTAACACATTCATAATGAAAAAACACAATGATAGGGGAAACCTAATTCCCAATAGAATGTTCTACTAGTATATTTCTTTAATCCTTTTTTAGTTACTCACCAACCTCATCCTATTTCCTTCCCTTCACTTCAGTTCTCACCAACCAAAATTTGAAGTCCCTTAGCCGCCAAAAGGGAACATTTGTTGGAATTTTACATGCTTCATTCATACACCCAATCTTTGAATGATGAAAAACGCCTAATTTATGTACTCATTGCATGGATCTCAAAGGAAGCTTGCTGCATGTGATGTAGTATGACTCGAATAATTATCCCTTTCAAAGGGACAAATTCATGATGCACCATCCTACTGACTAGTGATGACCACTCTCGGTTCTCATTGCACCGAACAGGCAAAACAACAATCCGATTGCGTAAAACTTGCAAATTCCTTAGACAAGCAGGAATCTCATTATGGTCGGTCCAAAAATTATATAAAATCGAATCCGAACATTTTAAGAATTTCATGTACTCTTTCAAGATAAAAGGTTAAGAATCTAGTACTGTACTAACATATTAATATTCTCACCCGGTCACAATCTAATTAAAGTTTGCAAAAACTTAAGGTTTATTCATTTTATTTTGTTTCACCTCATATTCTTAATTTCTTATAAACACTCGGTGTACACCGTATTTTTTTTATCAGACAAAGAGAGACTCTTCATTTGGGCGTGGCTAAAGGACACCTCCTAACGTACGACCTCAATTTTTGTTAACAAATTATAACATACATTTTATTAATTACCTTATAAATATCATTAGTCAATACGGATTATTTCATGATTACACAATTTCACCCGGTATCAGTTTACCCAATATTGTTATTCGACAGTAGCCTGATAAATGGCCGCTAAACCACAGAAGACGGGCCACTAGCTTTGCATGGCCACTCTTTTCTCACACCTCACAATAAATAAAATGTGAGAAAATAATTGAGTATATAAATCCCATTTCCCTTCTTTCGTATAAAAAATCTCTCCCCTCACTTCCATTTCCACTTCACTCACTTTCCTCTGCCGCCACTTCTCCTCCCTCCCTCCTTTCCCTCTAACGGTATTCCTTTCTCTCTCCTCTCCCTTTCTCTTTCATTTATCTCTCCTTATTATCATTATTATTCCCTCATTATTTGCTTTTAGCCTTTTATTTATAGCGTTTCATTTATAGGATTAATAAGATGATAATTTGTTGTTTATGCTATATTCATATTAAACGAACTGAATTAAAAAAAATCACCGACTAATTTTTAGCTTAAAATAACTGAACTGAACTAAATTATTTTTCCGTTGTTTAGGCTTTGTTTATTTTAACTAAACTGAACTGGAAAAACGAACGGCTCTCTTCCGGCTGAAAATAACTGAACTGAATTAAAAAGACAACCAGCTTTTTTTTAGCTGAAAATAACCGGACTGAACTAAAACAAGCATTATAAATGCGATAATATCTTTTGGTTACTTTCGAGGATATTTAAAATATTCTAGTTTATTTATTACTAATTGAATTAATGATTTGGACGAAATATGAAAATTAATACGTTAAATGATATATCCTTTTTTGTTAATTGACAGGGATAACATATAAAAAGTGATTAATTAAAAGGAGGGAAAAAAGAAGGATGAGCTTCAGCTTGTGTTCATCCTCATTGGAAATAAGCAATCCATTTCCGGAGGGTTTTCGGTGTAGAAAGCCGAAGTTTATTGTACCAAAGGCATCAGTGAGCCCAATCAGGAAAGATGAGTTTCAAGGGTTTAATAGTGATGCTGGGAAGCTTGTGGTGTCGTCGAGCCAATTGGTTTCGGAAGAGTTGCAGGAATCGTCGAAAAGGAGGCCGAAATTAGGAGAGGGGAACCGGAAGACGCAGTATGTCAGGACTTTGTTGGTGGATAATTATGATAGCTATACCTTCAATATTTACCAGGAGTTGTCTGTCATCAATAAGGGTAATATTACCGTCTTTTTCATCGCGAGCTTGTTGATGTGAGGTTTTATGATTTGATCAATATAGTGCATATATGTTAAGTTAAGTTGGTATTGAATTTGTAGTAATAGTGATGATTTAGAAACTATATTATGTGAAGGTATGCTTTTCTGAATGCCCGTTTATATATGGTGTTAGTTTTGTGATCCGGGTGCTGTCTTAACGTCTATAATCACCATCCTAAATGTTGGCAATCTGACCCGAACTTTACGCTGTAAACCTTATTATAGTAGTCTGATTGACAGCCCGGTCTGGTCACGAACTTGGTAATGCTGTCTCCTAATCTCCCACCTCCACCAATTTAGCATCAGTAGGTGGGTGGGTACTAAAACATTTTTCTTCCTAAGCTAGCTTGGAAACAGGACTTTATGTAACTTGATAATCCTGTTGTTTGTTATAAATTCACATACCCAAAAAAGAAAGAGAAGTGCAGGATAACAGGTATGAATGTTGATTCTATGGCTGTTTTTGAACTGTTTTTTTTGTCCTTCAGATATGAATGGTGGTTCTATGTCTGTTTTAAAACTGTTTTTTTGTCCTTCTCCTTATTCTTCATGGGGAATAGAAGTTGCTTATTCAGATTTTGCTTATGTTTTTTTGGGTGTGTGTGTGTGTGTGGAGGGAGATGGTTATGGCCTTGTGGGATACATCCTCTTTTCTGTACAGTACTCCAGTTTAGGGACGGGAAAGTGCAGTCGCTGTCTTGGGTTATTATTTTTAACAATATAGCTCGGGATTGTGATACTTCGTGCATTACTTGCTCAACATCTAGCTTCCAGATGATTTGATGACCAGCTAGCTGTTTATAAGGCTTTTTGCATGCTTGAAATTTGATAGGTACTTTGAAGGGTGGTACTCAGTGTGATTAGTCATAACTTAAGCATGTTTTGCTGTGTTTCCCTGTTCTGAAATCAGAGTACCTGAAAGCTTTTCTAAGCTTCTTACCTTGATTGTCCAACATGAATTACATACTGGACATGTCCATGGATTTTCCACACTTCTGATCTTTTTGGCGTGGTTAAAAATTATTCTAACTTGGACACTTATTCTATTGAACCTGTTCTGATGGCCAATGACCTTTAATCAATGCTAATTAGTGTTTGTACGACAATTTTTAGGGTACTATGTACATTATGTTGGTCTGCCTGTTTATTGTGCCCATTTTGAATGACATTCTTTTATACTGAAGTGTTTTGGCTTTGTCAAATATTTTCTTGAGTGATGTAGTAGTGCTCATAGTTATTGATGATGTTTTCAGTTCCTCCATTTGTGGTGCGGAATGATGAATGGACATGGGAAGAAGCTTACTACTATTTGTACGAAGAAAGAGCCTTTGACAATATTGTCATATCACCCGGCCCTGGTTCCCCAATGTGTCCTGCTGATATAGGTGAGGCTACACAGTTCTGTTTATGTTTAATGAGATGAGGTGCTTGAGTGTCTTAATAGCCCACCGATGATTTCATATTTTCATCCAATTATTTCAATAAGTGCACTGTATTCCACTTCAAAACATTGGATAAATTCCGAGTATATTTTTGTAATGTATGAATTACTGCATGCTGAAATTTCTTTTGCAATGCAATCTGTTTTATTGGTTTGCATTTTCTTGTTGGTCTACTAAAATCCTCAATATCCTGTTATTGTGTCAAATTTGTAGGGTTATGTCTCCAGCTGCTGCTCAAATGCAAAGATATACCCATTTTAGGTGTTTGCCTAGGACATCAGGTGTACTTCTGTTTTCTTTCCTTGATCTTAGAACTGTCTCTTTTTGGTGATAAGATATCATATTCAATTTTTGGTCTTCCAGAATAAAATATTATGCGAGTAAGAGCGGAGTGATTATTGTTTATTTCAACTCACGGTGATGATGAGAGCATAAACCTAGGCACTGCATAGAATTGTGTTGGGGTTGTCCACAAAGCAAAGTATCACAATATTGTCTCGTGAGTGTGAGGACCTAGTACAGTAGTACCCTGACCTTCTCCTTTCTTTTGTGTTTGAAAATTGAACTGAGGGACTTAACCTACGTGTCTTTATTCCTTTGTTGCCAGCAGTTGGCCAGTAGTGTTCAGCTTGCATGTGTGTCCAGTACCCAACTAGGCTATTTCTAGTAATTGAGCCTGAAATGTCAAGTTTCTGTACTCGTGTCCGAGTGAACGGTTTCCGGCATGGCTATTTGAGCTGAAATAAAGAATCCTTGTAAGTTATAGGTTCCCTCCATGATATCATATTCCATCTGAGCATTCTGATTACAACAACAACAACAATCGAGTGTATCCCCATTAGATGGGGGTGCTCGGGGTCGGGATGTACGCAACCATACCCCTGTTTAAGAAAACAGAGGTTGTTTCCGAGATTGACCCATTGTTGCATTGAAGTACTCACTTCCAACAAATTCACCAAAATAGAAGTGTTGGAAGGTTTTCATAGACATTTTGCTATAGTTCATAATCACCTAAAGTTGAAAGATATAAGATAAATCTTTCAACTTATAGGACCTGGACCTCATCTGAGCATTCTGATTAAATAACCTAAACGTTGTCTACAGTTCTAGTAATCTAAATGCCTGACTGCAGACGAATTATGTAAACCATGGAGTATACTGCCAAAGAAAAATAAAAGGAAAAAGAAACTACAGGGGAATACCGATTTCTTGAAGGACTCCACTTCTTTCTTTACCATCTGTTATAGTTCAACTGATTAGTCATGGATATCAAGGCTTTGAATGGAACCTCTACCAGAAAATTTGATTATCAGCTTTATCTGCTTGTGGAAGAGATAGGCAGGGTGTAAATGTTGGTGCTTCGGCACTTCTAGAACGAATACCAAGGTTCATGCTGGTCCGCTTACGAATTTAAACTGACTTCTTTGTTCTTAGTTGAGCTAAAATACCAGCTAGAATCTGTGCTTGGGTTTGGCACATTGATTCAACATGACAATGCCATAGTCGATTAGGAGTTCTAAGGACTACCCTTATGGAAGCAGTTCGTCAATCAATCAATGAGTTCTGGTCATCTTTTTCTTCAGGTTTACCCTTCTTATTTTGTTTCTTTCTGGCAGGCTCTAGGATATGTGCATGGTGCTCAAGTTGTGCATGCCTCGCAACCAATACATGGGCGCTTGAGGTATTTTTGGGAGACAGATTTGTGCTTATCTTTTCCGTGGAGTATATTCTTTTTTCTTTCCCTTTTATAATTATAGAGATGTTTTACAAGTCAGTCCATTTGAAGATAGGCTGATTTGTGGTGATGAACCATCCATTGATCATCACATTTTAATATCTAACCTAGGTTACGTCTTACTTTACTGAAATTCCACTCAATTGTTTTGGTTATGCAGTGAAATAGAGCATGATGGCAGCAGAATGTTCCACAATATTCCTTCAGGGAGAAGCTCTGGGTTTAAGGTTAGTTATCAAAGATAAACTCTCCCTTTGCAATCCGGAAGACTGTATTGGTATTCCATCAGCACAAAGAAAAATTAGATCCTCAACTTGGAAGGATGGCCTTGCAATCTGAAGTTCTATTTTGAGAAAGAGATTGCTTCTCTTAATTCATGAACTGCTTTATGAATTTTCATGTCTGAGTCTTTCAAGGGCTTTTTGGCACTATATTCCTCTGCTTCTCTTGTAATTTGACATACCTCTGATACCCCACAATCACCTCTCCAAGTATTCAAAAACAAAGAAGTTTTATTGCATATTGATTTGGTCATCTAACATGAGAATAACCTTTTGTGTTGTGGCAAAAGCGTCTTGACTGGTGCCTGTTAACATTTGGCTTCTTCCCTTCTCAGTCTAGACACTTGCGGGCTAACAGTTGAGCCTGCTTGCATAACTGATTTAGTGGCTTATCTCTCAAGAGGGTGCTGTGCCTGTCAATTGATGATCAGTCCAGACACCTCCCTATTCCACTAGCCCGCTATATTAATTGCTCAATTGGTTTAACTTTAATATTATAAACCTCTTCTCTTAACAGTCTCATTATATTGTCTTTCGAGTGTGGACAGTCAATATGTGTTATTTTTAATCTTTCATGAATCTCTTATCGGTGGGTTTTTGCAGGTTGTTCGTTATCATTCACTTGTAATAAATAAGGACACACTGCCGAAAGAACTTGTTCCTACAGCATGGACTTGTTCCAATGATACCCTCTCATTTCTTGACACGTCTTGCGCGATCCCTGATTCTCATACTAGTGTTGGTGGCCAACAAGTGAGGCGGAGTTCATCGAATACTCATCTTAAAGATCGAAATTCATTTTATTCTCTTCATGGTGAAAACTTACAGTGTGAAAAGGTTGTCATGGGCCTAAGGCATGTCACTAGACCTCATTATGGTTTGCAGGTGCCTTCAGATTTTTCATCATTACTGATTTGCTTCTGTCATTGCAGCTAATGACTAATTATTTTCTAACTAGACCAGTTTTTTTTTTTTCCTTTTCCATTTTCCAGTTTCATCCTGAAAGTGTTGCTACCAGTTATGGGAGACAAATGTTCAAGAACTTTAAAGATATAACCATAGACTATTGGCAAGCGTTATCATCATCATTATCGTCTTCTTTGAGAAGGAACTTCAATGGTATAAATAAATGGAGATTTTCTGATTTATGTCTGTTTAGATTGTATACTACCTTTCTTGCTTTCTCCTAGTGCCACTTTCTCTCTAATCTCTATCTCCCTCAACCGTGTCCCTCCTGTCCCTTCCCTAGGGATGCTTACTTCCCATTTTTTACTGACTCCAGCTTAGCCCTTTCTGATGGTCACTACTCACTAGTTGATTATAAGAGTACTATTGCTTACTGGAGGAAGGGACTAGGGTGTATACCCTTCAAGTTGAATACCTGTCCAGCTCATTTTTTCTGCCCAGTGTTTTGTTTTGGCAGTGAGTCTGTTATATTGTCTGAGCAGTAAAGTTTATTTAGCGTCCATGCAGGTCCCTCATATCATTCAGCCACTTAAGCTGCTTAGAAGTAATCAGTACCAAAATAACAAGAGAGATGTTTTGCCACAATATTGTACCAGCTACTTGGATTCTCCACAAACAAGTACTAGAGTTCAGCACCTGAAATTGTTCTGGAAGAAGCTTGATTCTCTTGCCAATGAAGTTGGTGGTGCCCAAGATATATTTTCTGAACTCTTTGGAGATTGCATTGCTGAAGAAACCTTTTGGCTGGACAGTTCGTCTGTAGAAAAGGTTTGTTGTTGACGGATATCGCTGATTTTCGTAATAAAATTGTTTTACTTGATCCGCGTCCTCATCTTTACATCACTACTTTGCCTATTAAAAATCAACCTGGATTTCCAATATACCTTATTAGTGGCGGCCTTTCTGTTCTTGATTACATTCCATCCACTACTAGGGACTCCCTTGAGTAAGACATCACAGAACAATAGACTCACCTATCAAAAGAATTATTTTGGAGTTACAAACTTGGTTGTGAAATGAGGTTGTAGAAATGATATTGACGAGGGAAATGGATAAATTGTTTGGGTATTTATTTATGTATGGAACAGGTTATGCTCCATGTCCCCGTGGTTATTTTTTTGGTTGAGGCCCTTGTTATCGCATGTCTCCGTAGTCCTTACTGGGATCTTATGTACATATTAGGGACGAGCTCGATTTTCGTTGATGGGGAGAAAAGGTGGATCTCTGTGGAAGCAACTTACTTTCAGGCTATCAGATGAAAAGTGAGTTTTCTTGTCCCAGTATTTTTTGAAGGCCTTGTCCTTGTATTTATCGTCTATATTTTATGACTTGTCTAATTGATACGATTTCTCCCATTTGCCATTGGAAATTTGGTAGTCAAGGTTGAGTCATGTAGTTCTTCTCTGCTTGGCCCCCTTGCCTTTTTTTTTTTTGACTTCTTTTCACTCTCTAAATTTCCTTTGGATTTCCAGTAAGATCTAATTAGTTGCCCCAGTAGGCTCTATGATTTCTCAGGCAAAGTTTTATTGTGAAATATTCAAACTTTCAGAAAAGGAGGTGATCTATCTATTGAAGATGCCGGTGGGAACACGACCAGCATCTATCTGGAGAATGGCTTTCTTGACTTCTTGAATAAGGTATCAGTACTTCTTATCTTGCTCTAGCTTTTGTTTGATAGTGTTACTGTTTACCAATTTAAGTATGAAACCCTCCAAAACCTACTCCCATCAAAACAAAGAGGAAGAGAAGTGAATTAGGCTACAGTCTAGAGCTTGAACACGAGGTTCTTGCGACATGCACTTGAAGCATACTTTCTTCTGAAAATGCTTGGTGTTTTGCGGAAAATGCTCTGTTCTATTAATAGCATACTTTCTTCAAGGAACGATAGACTTAGAATAGGTGTAACAATCAAGCATAGAATGGAGAGCACAAGAATATTCCTTCATGGGTGGTTGCCCATCAAGTGCGTCTTGTGTGCCTTGGGTACAAGTGCACTGTGATTGGGACTTTGAGGTTCTTTCTCTAGCGTTCACTATGTCTTGTGCTCGGTTGTGCTTGAATCCCAGTCCATGTCAAGTAGGTACTCGGGATTTGTTTCATTTGCAGTCTTTTTTGTCTCTATGCTGTTAACAGTTCCACACTTGTTTGCCTGAAAGAAATCTCATTCAAACTCTGTTGTTTTGTTTTCTATGGCAAGTAGACGAACAGCTTGCATGATCCTCAAATTTTCGGAAGTTTCATATCTGCGATCATATTAATATATCCCTTTATGATCCACATTTCTTACTTTCCTCCAACAGGAGCTCCAATCAATACATTGTTCAGAAGAGGATTATCAGGATCTTCCATTTGACTTTTGTGGTGGATATATTGGTTATCTTGGGTATGCCCTTACGAGTCCCAAAAAATTTCTTAGTTGATTCTGAAACTTGTGTTTGCTTCCCGTGGCTGAATATTTCTCGACTTTGAAGGTACAATCTGAAAGTAGAATGTGGAGCTGCATCTAATTGCCATAAAGCAAGCACTCCAGATGCATGCCTTTTCTTTGTCGATAATTTTCTAGTGATTGATCATGACAATGGTGATGTTTATGTGATGTCGATGTATGACAAAAGCACTAATCCAACGACATGGGTAGATGATACGGAGCAGAAGCTTCTCAATTTGAAAGGTTCTCCGGCTAACATTATCAATAGGCAGAGTCCTTGGCCTGCTATTTCCTTACCATTTGAAGCTGGATTTTGTCCTGAGAAATCAAGGGATCAATACATAGAAGATGTTGAGAAATGTCTTAGATACATCAAAGATGGGGAAAGCTATGAGTTGTGTTTAACTACTCAGATGAAAAGGAATATTGAAAAGATAGATCCTCTGAATCTTTACCTCATACTAAGACAGCAGAATCCTGCTCCCTATGCTGCTTGGTTGAATTTTCCAAGGCAAAATCTATTGATCTGCTGTTCTTCGCCAGAAAGATTCCTGCGGTTGGACAGAGACAATGTTTTGGAAGCAAAACCAATAAAAGGCACCACATCTCGTGGTTCAACACCGGAGAAAGATGAGCAGCTAAGGTTGTCTCTGCAGTACAGGTAACTTGAAGTAAGAGCTTTTGAATATATGTGCAGTTAGAATCACCTTTCTATTGTTGTTCCTTAGTACCTGAATGCTTGAATGTTGTTGTGTTCCCCTTAGAACAATTTGTACACGAAATTCCAAATTGTCCATTAGCTGCAGAAAGCAGTACATCGAAAGTCCTACCAGAATGTTTTATAATTTATTTTATTTTTACTCTTTTATTTACGATTAAGTTGTTTTTTTTTTTTGAAATTGTAATATGATGATCTGTCTCTGTAGCCCACAGTACATTCCTGATGTATGTCCTAATTTCTTGCAGTGAGAAGGATCAGGCTGAAAATCTGATGATTGTCGATCTTCTCAGAAATGACCTTGGTCAAGTGTGTGATCCAGGATCTGTTCATGTTCCTAAACTTATGGATGTGGAATCTTATGCTACCGTTCACACCATGGTAAGCACAATAAGGGGGAAGAAGAGGGAAGATGTCAGTCCGGTTGATTGTGTAAGAGCTGCATTTCCGGGGGGATCAATGACGGGTGCACCAAAATTGAGGTCAATGGAGATTCTTGATGCTCTTGAGAGTTGTTCCAGGGGTGTTTATTCTGGTTCCATTGGATACTTCTCTGTGAACAGAACGTTTGATTTGAACATTGTGATAAGAACACTTGTTATACACAACGGTCAAGCTTCAATTGGTGCTGGAGGCGCAATTGTGGCTCTGTCAAAACCTGAAGAAGAGTTTGAAGAAATGCTGCTTAAAACGAGAGCCCCTGCTAGAGCTATTGTTGCATGCCAAACAGATATTGTTTAGTAAATAGACGTTAATACTCGCTAGTATTTTTTATAGAAGTGGCAATCTTTCATTTGACATAGATTACATTTCGAAGCTCGCCAGTCGCGTAAAGTTGCATATTTTAGGTGGGGGCAGATGGAAATGGTAGATTAATACATTTCAACCATAGCCTGCTTGAGAAGATTAATACAATCATTGAGAATATTTGTAAACTATATACAGAGGTAATAAGCATCTTGTGATCAGTTTGAGTTCAGTGAAGTTCAGATCACTTTGCAGATTTTCTATTCAGGTTTCAGAACTCTCTTCACATTTCATAATCACAGGTTAAGAGTTATCGATCTTATTGTTTTTAGGTGCTCAGGTTAGGAGTTTTCAGTTCATGCAGTTCAGTGCAATAAAGTAATTAGTGCTGAAGAACAACGTTCATAAATAGGTTACAATTTATGTCCAACCCTCAGTAGATTGTCGGAAAGACATGAGAACCTAAGATCAACAATTAATAGAACCGACCCCCCCCCC
>ONZK01001691.1:0-35388 GCA_900322385.1 Pharnaceum exiguum | reverse complement strand
GTTTGTACCCGGAACATTTCTACATGCAAAATAGATGACTTTATTTGTAGGATTGTAAACTATTCATGTATAGTTAGAAGTTAGAACACCATTCCTTGAATAACAAAATGATGTTTATTCTCAACTCCATTTCAGGGAACGTCATATCACTCTTCTTGTTCTTGTCACCTGTGTAAGTTCTTTCCCTTAATCTATCCCCTAGCAAATTGTAGTGCAATTATGGAAAACGCAATTTATGTGGCGAATAGCTACTGTTCTTCTTTGGCAGTAGTCTATTAAACTCTAAGATAGTGACTACAGATGAAAATGGTACAAATAACTAATAAGGTGGACAATAGATGAGATAACCAGAAATGAATGTCATTTACACTCGAGACTAGCTAGTAAAAACAGTACATAAATTAGTATTCTTCCAGTGCAATTAGACAATTAGTAGACAACAAATTTGGACCAAAAGAACGAGTTGACGATAGATATATATTTCATAGCGCATGTACTATAAACTATATGTTAGGTTTCAATCCATATATTTGACTTGTTGGTATCGTATATACTGCACTTGATAGTACTGAATTTAGTTCATTATTGGATTTTCTCCTATATATTCCCCTCAGGCCGACGTTCATACGAATACGCCAGAAGAGATCAGTGGAACAATACTCGCCTACTGTGTACCTTGTCAGCTTTGTAAATTGCATGTTTTGGACTCTCTATGGCTTACCCTTTATACACCCAAACAGCATTTTGCTGGCAACTATTTCCGTATGTGGTTGCATCATAGAGTTCATTTACTTGTTTCTGTTTATTTACTACTCGGACAAAAGGAAGAAGAGGCTCATTTTGATCCTAGCTGTCCTTGGTGAGATAGTTATCACGGGCATTACAACCATCCTTGTGCTTACCTTGACTCATTCAACCAAGCGTCGATCTCAAATTATCGGGTTCATTGGTGATGTCCTCGGTGTTGTTATGTACGCATCTCCCTTGTCCGTCATGGTTAGTTCTCCGTTACTCAATATATATAGTGTACTCCACTCAATCAGTCCATCATGGTTAGATCTCAAAATATTTAACTCAATATTAGCTTTGTGTTTGTGTTAATTGATTGCCTTTTAATTTACTCCCTTGGTTTAATTAAAATTAAAAATGTATGGAGTCACTAAAACAACCTCACCACAAAATTTTAAAACAAAAGGCAATTAGGCCTCGATTATTTCTTTGTTTAGTGTGGTAAGTTGAAACTAAATTTGGACAACCTAAGGGATTTTTTTTTTTTGAAATTGACAACATAAAATATTAGAATATATAACGTAGTACAGTTGACAACTCATGTCAGACAACAAGAGTACTTTATTACTTCATCAATACGTATATACACCCCAAGAAAAGAGAGTTGTTCAAGGTAGAGAACACACATTCAACTCTTAAGGGTTGGGGCCCGATTCTTTTCGGCCTCAGTGTCTCCACCAAAAAAACTTATATACACACGGCCGATGTAAATTTACATCCAAAATAATTACTATGAAATTTTTGTAAAAAAAAAGGTATTCAAATTGTATAGTAGTGGGTAAGAAGTTACACTCGATAGTACCAAGTACTTGTTGTTTTCACTTATGGTTTTTTTATAGCTAATTTGGGTGCTAGAGAAGTGTTAATAATAAATAGTACCTTGTTTTCATTACATCAAATTATGCTCCATCCACTTCACAAATCTTCTTTTTTTTTTTATTTGGGTATAAGCACAAATTTTAAGGAAGTTGTTATTTGAAAAAACTAGCCCTTAACAAGTGCGAAAACGGGGAGAAATAATTGGTTTTTGGTGAAAAATGATGTTGTCTAATTGGTGCTAATAATGAAGTGGAAGTGAATACAAAACAGAACTTAATGAATTGATGTGTCGAATTGTCGATATCGTGAATAGGTATCCAACTGCATGCCTGAAAATGTTCTATGTTGAGATGTGCAGAAACAAGTTATTACAACAAAAAGCGTGGAATTTATGCCGCTCGCTGTCTCAGTGACGACCTTGGCCAATTCTGTTGTTTGGGGCCTCTATGGAATCCATCCATTTGATCCTTACATTGTTGTAAGATTATCTGTCTTACTGTCTATATATATTTAGATCTCTCGCATACAATGTTCATGAGTCACCTTACTTTCTTCCCAATATCACTAGTTTAAAACGGTTCATGCAATCACCTACCTTGAATTTTGAAAAGGAAAAAAAAAACTTCGTCAACAACATAAATGAAATCTTTCATGAGGTAATGCGACCAAAGAAGAAATGGCATATTGGCAATGACTAATGCGATCTTGGGTATTCTAGAATGATACAGCTTACTGTTATGTTCACATAGTTTTAGCAGTTTTTAACTACATGCATGCGCATGATTTGCACCTAACCTTCCTGCATCGGCTATATGGTGCACTTAGAGAGCTTTAGTGTGTAGAACCAACTTTACTTATTGATCATTTGAAAGCAATTAATTATACACGTTATGTGACACCAAAAATAAAATTTTAGTGGTTGGTAACGATACATCTAACTCTTAATTAACTAGTAAATTACTGGAAACAGTCTCCCGATTTTTCGAGATAAGGCTGCGTACATTAGGCTTCCTTAATACCCTATCTGAGATGGGATTTTCGACTAGTAGTAGTAGTAGTTGTTAATTAGCTGGTAAATTAATAATTCTACCGTTCACCAAAATAATTGAAATTTATACGGCTAATTAAGGGTTTGTTGTGATCGGCTGTAAAGATCTCAAATGAAACTGAACGGAACTGGAAAAAAATCTAAACTAAACTGAACTATAGCACTAACGACAAACAAAACACAACCTAACTTCTTAGGAGCTCTTGTATTGATCCGTATTTGTCTTCTTTTTTGTTTCCGATGTGCAGTCACCCAATGCATTGGGTTGCTTATTTGGGTTGATCCAGCTGTTATTATATGCCACATACTACAAGTCAACCAAAGATCAGTTGGCTGCCAGAAATACTGCGGAAAAGCTAGAATTGGGCCTAAAAGATGTTATAGTCATCAATAAAGAGCCCAACAAGGTAAACGGCACCCATGTAAATGGGGATTGTACCTCAAAAATAAATGGAAAATGATCTCAAATCTCCATTCTCCATTGCCAGAATTGTCCAGCCTTTAATTTCTATCAGTTTTTTCTCCCAAATTTGTGCTATTTGTAACGATGTTGGGCGAGGGGTTGTCAATGTACTATATACCCTGAACAGAGTTGAAATAATGGCTAGTAAAATCTGTGGTTAAACTTCAATTCAGCATCATTTCTCGTGGGACACGACTGCATGCGTAGGAGAAAAGTTCCTCAAATCTTGAAGAACTTGGTGACACGAGAATGAAGGCACTTGCATAAAAACTTGTACTCCATACCATTTGTAATAACTTAAGAGCTTCTTGATCTTCTCAACTGTTTTGAGAGTAATTGCTCGGAATCGTAAAATATAGATTGCACTCTATTGTTCGGAATTGTACTACATTGTATTTAAGTTAGACTAAATTAAATTACACCGAGATTGTTGTTTAACAGTTTCATCATTCAATGGTTCATCAAAACCCTTTGGAATCTTTTGCAATTATGATAAAATAATGATAACTTTACAAACATATAAATAATCACAAATTAGTATTGATAATAATTTTTTATTTTTTGTTTGTTACAAAGTGAATTAAACCTAATTAAATTGGAATTTTTTGTAAGAACAAGTTCTAAATCCATGATTTCTTACTACTTAAAGTGGAAGCTATGTCACTTGAAACGGAACTCTATGGGGCATTCATTCATCTTGTGGTTTTGCTCGTAATATTTGGATTGCATATGTGGCGGATCTAGAAATTCATTTTAGTGGTGTCACTTTTTTATATGGTACAACGGATGCCACTTTTATAAATACCCCAAAAAATTTAAAATCTAAACAATTTACACTCATGGAAGTATGCCTCCGCCTCTTATTGCAGAAGATTTCCGTAAAACAAAATTGAATGATGAAGATCGCCCAACGACAAGATACTCCACTGAAATGGTTAATAATGAACAATCTCATCCTTAATTAAATTAAATCGCTCAATTCAATAGAAGGTATCGTTTCTTGTGAAGAGGTTGAAGTTGAAACTGGGTTGCTCAAATATGTGGAAGAGAGCGCTCATTAAACCTTTAAGATTGGAAAGTTGGAAACTTGATTTACACCGAAACAAAAAATGTCATTGGTGGAAATGTTTTATAAATTATGAATGATTTTGACCAATGTTTGAAAATCGGCTAGACCACCAGTTCTAGTTAAATTATCTGATCCGATCTTTAAAACTCTACTGCAATTGCCGATAGATCACGCCCTGGAGGACACATATACGGTCTTGCGAAGCTTCTTATGACTGCTGATGTTGTAACATAGCCGAGTTTGTGACAGTGGATGTAGTGCCATTTTAATTAAGGATTATGGCCTAGCTAGACAAGAGATTCAATAGTCTGAGTCATAAACTATATTGATATATCTTTAACATAAATATAAAGCAATGCCTTTATCGACTACACAGTATGTATCATTCCCCGAAAGTGTGGAAATGCGGAGTGAGATAGTGTGCATTATTGAACACCTAACCCTTTTAGATCATTAGATGGCGCCATTTGCTTGAGTTCTTACCAGCTAGACGTTGATCATGTGGTTCTAATCAAAACGAGTGTATATATGGTACCTACATCACTAAATATCACCGAGATCAGATAAATAGAATATAATATGAAGAAGAAAGCTTACACTTGATTTAGCATGATTATGATTAGTGCATAGTCTTGGCCATCTGCGTAACCATATGCACAATATGCCAATTCCTTAGAGATATTGATGTGTTGTACACTTCATTGGTCGAGGAAAGAACAACTGGCTGCCAAAAAAAAGCGCTGAAATATGTATATTCACCTCTCCTTCCAAAACCAAAAGCACAGAAGAACTACAAAAAGTGTCTTCTAATCTAATTATAAGAGGGAGAGAGATGACTCATATTGTTCTAGATGGTCATTGCTTGACCCTAATTTGATTACCAACATTACTGAACCAAAAATATGATAAATAGGACGCTAAATTCCAGATTGGGGAAATGAATGACGACGGCTTCTCCCCATCAAACTACGGGTTCTCTGTTAGGCACAACTAGATGAGTCCGAGACTCGGAGGTGAAGGTCAAAACTCAAGTCGGTGAAACATGTAACCCTCCCAATATTTACGAGTAATAAAATTAAAGGAATTATACAACTGGTATGGGCCTGGCCGGCGCCGATGTTTAGTGGCTCATAGTCTCACACTTTCAAGGCAAAAGCAGTGAAATAAAGTGGAGTCATGATATATTTATGAGGATTCATTCGTGGTCAGAGACTCAGAGTATACTTGTATCATTGTATGCTAATAATTGCCTATAGCAAAGACTATATAATATATTTAGGACTAAAAATTAGTATATAAGGTGTGTTTTGTTCGTCTATAAAAGTTGAACTTGAACTTAAAGTTGAAAAATCTGAATTAAAAATAATTAATTTAAACTGAATTGAAAAAAACTCAACAGAACTGAAAAAACTGAACATTGTCACTACAGATGAAAAAACACAGCCTAAGAATGATTTTTATTTGTCAGTAAGTATCTGATATGAAATTGAACTAACAGGAAAAAAACTATTAAAAGCACTAAACTCATCCAAAAAATGCTTGAAAAAAACTGAATTGAACTGAAAGTACTAAAGGCAGTTAAAATTATAATTAAAACTGAAGTGAAAGATACTAAACATAAATGAAAGATACTAAATTTAATTGGAAGAAAATGAATTGAACTGAAAAATCTTAACTATATAGCTTTGTTGTGTTTTGTTTGTCAGTAGTGTTTCAGTTCAGTTTAATTCAGTTTTAATTTTAATTTTCACTGCATTTATGTTTATTTGTTTAGCTCAATTTCAGTTTAGTCTCTCACAGATGAACAAATTAAAACACACCCTAAATAACATTTTTCTCAAAATGTAAATTAAAATAAAATACTTAATCATTTTTTTGAGATCCAAATACTTAATCATTTACTTACTGGAGTAATGTTCAACAAAAAAAAATGTGAAATACTAAAGTGAACTAAAAAGTAATAAAGGCAGTTAAAATTATAATTAAACATGAACGGATATAAACTGAAAAAAACTAAACTGTAACACTACATGCATACGAACAAAGTGCAGCCTAAATTTGAGCTGTACATCAGTACATGGATGCGGACAAGCTCTGTAAAGAAGGGGACTTTCAGTTCATTTATTCATTTTTGGTGTGAAAAGGGGTTTAAGATTTGATCATTTGAATAATGGTTACATCACTACAAATTAACCTCATAGCTACGAATATTTCAGTACCTAGGTAAGGGGGTAAGATCCGTTGCTAAGGTGCCCTTACGTACGTCGGATTGGGTATAAATTTCATCCGTCTCTATTTTGGGTTTCATTTTTGGTGCGTATGGTACGGTCTTGCTTCACTTGAGACTTCATCGTGACTTAGTTTGCCAAATTACTTCTCACTGTAGTACTTCGCTGATCGATAGATCCTTCACAAGTTCGGAATAACTTAAAGGGATCCCTAATTTACACCATGTTTTTTCTCTCCTTTCATTTTGAGTTTCATTTTGGCCCAGGTTAGCTGACCCAATCAATCGCTCATTAAGGTTACGTTAGTAGTTATTGTTGTTATGTTAACTTTGCTTAGTACGTATATCGCCTTGACATTCGACGACGAGCAAGTCATTCCAACTAGAGTGTTGGCGTACGTGTGCACATATATATGGTGCTGGACGTGTGGAAATGGTGGTATGAACATTCTGTATTTTACGAATTCCATCGGGACATCTAAGGTATGTAAATGTTTTGAATGTACTACTACTGAAAAGTAACTAAATGAATCGTGACAATGCAAAGTCCCTCAAAAACAAAAACAAGAAGAAAAAAAGGCGTAACTGAAATCTACATCTTTGATTAATAATACTGTATGAAGCGCAACCAAACAAAAAAGATGTAATGCAAGCGAAAGAGACCTAAATTGCTGCGGAGTATGATGTAAGACTTGTTACTTCGCACCAAGTTCTGAACAACATACGTAAATTTCAAAATTAAACTAAAAATGGATGCATCTAATATCAAGCTTTCTTATGAGAAGAAAGCTAGTGCTGATCAATATGGATAAGTGTGTCGATCACTTGTGTATAATAATACTATCTTGGTTGTGAATCCAAATGGGTATGGTCTGTAAGAAACAAATTGAAAGGGCTTGCAGAGGGTAGGATAACAATTTGCCTTCAAATGTCATTTAAGAATCTAGGAGGCAGTGCCAAAACTTGATATTTCCCGTCCTTAAATACCCTCTCTTTGCATTCCATAAGTCTCAACATAAACTCACTTTCATTTGTAACGTGCCACCCTTGTCATTTGCATGACCTTTCTAGTGTAACATGTCATGCAAGTGATCAACCTGTGGTGAATTTCTATTTTCTTTTTCCTTCCCATTTTCCTCTTGGCAGTTTTTTGGGAATTCGGTCACCAATTTCGATTTTAGTGAATAAAGACAGTGAGACCAAAACACACTTTAGTTTTGCTTTTTGGTGTCCAAACAGCTATATATAGCTCCTTCAATTCTTCCATCTCTATTCCTATTGTGTATTACATTGTTTTATTGATATATTTCATATAGTACTCCTATTAGCTATTTTTTCTTTCTCAAGAAGGTAATCGGCTCAGCACATAATGGTTGCTCCTAGTGCTATCCGTTTTGCAGCCGGTATCATAGGTACTGATCAGATACCTAGTGTTCCAAATATATATGTTTGTTGTTTTAATTAAATTTTAATTTTTGTATGGCCTTGTTTTGCAGAAATTTATGTATGTATTTCATTTTGTTTTTTCAGGAAATGTCACAGCTTTGTCCCTATTTCTGTCCCCAGTGTAAGTTTGATTACATTATATTAGTAGCTACCTTGTCTGTGTCTTCAGATCAACTCTCCGTAAATCAAAAATCTTAACTGGATGACATGGTGTAACATGTGAATTTCTTAATATAAAGTTGAACATCTATCAAAGAAACACAAGTAAAATGTAGGAAGTTCACCTCATAACGTCGTCCATAGTTCAGTTCACATTATTCTCTGATGACCGTTGGATGGGTCACGGCCTCATGGGAAAGCATGCATGCACATCCACTAAAACGATGTTATCCAGCATGCATAACGCATATAAAATTCGATCTTTAGTTTAGCTGGAGATTGTAGTATAGATATCGGAGTACATTCATACAATCATACTGGATGATGAGGAGACCTTGATCGAGTGACTAAATTGAGGCCTCCTAACATTTGTAATTAGGAATCGCAGTACGTCCTTCGCCATTATTATTACACCGTCACTTGTCACTTGTGCCTCTGGAAATATTACTTCAATTGAAGTATTGAACTATACTCTTAAGCCAAAAATGAATTGATGATAATAATCTTACCTTTATGATGGATTTTTCATTTTTCTCAGGCCGACATTTATCGATATATGGAAGAAGGGAACGGTGGGACAATACTCGGCCATACCATATTTAGCCACATTTGTGAACTGCATGCTGTGGGTGGTTTACGGGCTGCCTATTGTCCACCCAAACAGCATATTGGTGATTACAATTAATGGCGCTGGCTGCTTCATTGAGCTTATCTATTTGCTCCTTTTTATTATCTTCTCTGACAAGAAGAATAGGCTTAAAGTTATATTAATTGCAACTTTGGAGATTATAATTGTGGGAATTATGGCTGCCTTAGTCCTCAGCTTAGCTCATACCACCAAGCGCAGGTCTTCCGTTGTTGGCCTGATCGCAATCGTGTGCAACATTCTGATGTATGCCTCCCCATTATCCGTCATGGTAAATTCCTTAATTTCTCCCTCTCATTTAATTTGGCTGCTTTCTAACTATTCTATGATACATTAAATCGGGAGTACTTTGAAATTAAATCCCGAAACAAGCTAGACAATAGAGCTAGCTAGATTGTTGCATATATTTTTTTGGTTGGATAAATGTGAATTGATGATTTAATGTTGCCATATAAAAGTACGTGGGCGGTGAAGTCATTGTTTTTGAAATTCTTTTACTAGTAGACAAATATTATACACGGAAATAACGATTCATATCATTGTCATACAAATTCTTTTACTCCGTTTTTGGTAGACACAAAAGTGCATCGTAGATTCAGTTTTATTAACATTTTGGTCGAGTAAACTTATTGAGTCAAGAAAACACAGCAGAATAGTGAGTATTGACGCTGTCGTTTTGGCTGAAGGCCTACTTTGATTCAAATTTCAGATGAATTCTTACACGTAATTTTGTAGTCTCATTAGCCATGCTCTAAGGTGTTTACACATGTAATCAAAGTTTGTTACACGGCTACACGCAAAATAGCAAGTAGCTTCACGTTTTTGGCATATACAGTGATCTCGAGTTAGAACGCCTAACTATGTTTGATCCATTGTCAACTTTTCACGTGTCAGGTGATTTTTTCTTGAGGGAGTTACGGAAAACTCAAATCTTTTTCTGCTGTTTTATGTGATTGCAGAAATTGGTGATAACAACAAAGAGCGTGGAATATATGCCCTTTTTCTTGTCATTAGCTTCTTTTGCCAACGGCATCGCGTGGACTATCTATGCTCTTCGTCCCTTGGATCTCTACATCGCTGTAATTCACTAATTCCCCTCTCACATTCTCTTTTTCCATGCAACTATATACTACTTAGCTTGTATATAATCATTTAAGCAAAACATTTTACTGTAATTGAAGTTCCAAATCACTACTCGTAACTTCGGAAGTGTTGGGAAAGGTGAACCATAACCAATTGGTTTTGGGCTTCTTATGCAGGCTCCAAATGGACTGGGTACATTGTTTGCATTGGTCCAATTGGGACTATACGCAACTTATTACAAGTCCACCAAGGAGCAAATAGCAGCAAGGAAAGCCAAAACTCAAGTGGGCTTCACTGAAATGGCCTATAATGGGAACTCCAACAAGCAGGACCAAATTCCCTAAAGCCTAAATATCATACGAACGGATCTCCAAGCTAGCTACTGATCATATGGCATATGGTCTTCGTGTGACCTTGAGCAGCCAAAATGTTGATAGAGGAGATCAAATTGAGCTTCTAGCCTTATCCTCCTTGTATCTTTCATTGAGTATTTGGAAATTTTTTTTGGATGTAATGTATTCACTCTATTTCCTTTGATTATATGCACTTGCACTATTTCAAAAAATATATTAAAATATTTGTGTGCTATTGAATGTAATTTTTTTCGTAGTCTACTGAATTCTGAAAATAACTTCTAATGTTGTTACCTACTAGTTGTTAGAGCTGGGCACGAATCCACTTGAACCGACTTTGAGCTGACTTGAAATGACCTTAACTCGTACTCAGCTCAAATTATACAACTTAAACAAAATTTGACTAACTAAATTATCAATTGATTTTTTGACTGACATTGATTGAATTTGTCCAACTTAACATGGCTAAGTCGAGACGGATTTGACCACATTATCCAATTTAGACCAACTTTGGCCGCCTTTTACCGAATTAGACCAGTTTTAACCGAGCTACCCAGCATAGCTCGAAGCCAACTCATTATGTTACGACTCAACTTAAACAAAGTTGACTCGGTCAAAGAAGAACATCGACCGAAGTTGAATCGACCTTTCGAGTCAGGCCACCTCAATGGCCATCTCTACTACTTATGTACTATCTTCGTTCTATTTTATTAGTCCTATTTCATCTTAATTTTTTTTCCTTCTTTTAATAGAGAACTTTATTAAAATAGTTTATTGATGTTAATTTAAAAATGAACAGTTGTGAACTTGTGATACACTACGTAGTAGAGTTCATGTTTCCTATATACAAACACACCTTATTTTTTCTAGTTTGGTTTACAAGTTATAAAACTATTTTCTTGGCATCATTTATAAAACTTATTTTATCCTTGTCTACCAAAACAAACTTATTTTATCCGTAACTGCAACCGCATAAACTGGGTTTAACCAACCCTAAAAAAAACAAACTCCATATTCGAACTGTTCAATTTAAATCAATTAGGTATGACATTTTCTTTTTTGTGGAACAATTGAATCTGTCAATCTGGTTATGCGAAAATCGTCTCATCTCTAGTCCTCTAAGAAGCACAATAGTATCCTTACAACCATATGACTTTGGCGACCGTTTTTGGATCGAGGATTGGCCAATGGAGGTTGAGGACCTGCCTTGTAGTGATTTTATTCGATTTATGGAAATGAACTAAACTACCCTAGCAGTAGTTCTAAAAAAAAAAAAAGCACAATAGTCACAAACTAAGCTGGCAAATCATAATCCCCAAGATAAATATGAACCGTACAGATCAAACAAATCAACGGCGATCATCTTCCTTCACACCTCAAAACTCACATCACACGGATCATCACACATATCACATAACACATCTCTCATTCTCCACCAATAAAAACACATCACACGGATCACCATTCTCCACCATCCAATCTCCCCTTATCCAACGCTTCACATTTCACCCCCAAACAAAACATTTTCCCCCCTCCAAAACTCAAACCCAAAAAACCCAAATTTCAAATCTCCCCCCTTTCCCTTTCCCCCCTTTCTCCCCAATATATAAGAACCCCCACTCCACTCTCACACCTCACCACACACAAACAAACAAAACAAAAGAAAAAGACCCAAAAGAAAAGAAAAGATGTCAGGAAGGGGAAAGGGAGGAAAGGGGTTAGGAAAGGGAGGAGCGAAACGACACAGGAAAGTGTTACGTGACAACATCCAAGGGATCACAAAGCCGGCAATAAGAAGGCTAGCGAGGAGAGGTGGGGTGAAGCGTATAAGCGGGCTGATTTACGAGGAGACACGTGGCGTTCTGAAGATCTTTCTAGAGAATGTGATTCGTGATGCCGTTACTTACACTGAGCATGCGAGGAGGAAGACTGTTACTGCTATGGATGTTGTTTATGCTCTTAAGAGGCAAGGCAGGACTTTGTATGGGTTTGGTGGGTGAAAAATGTTAGATCTGGGTTTGGGTGGGCTTTTTTTCTTTTCATTTTACTGTTTCTGTGTTTTTTACTGTCTTGGTAAATGGTGGTATGAGGAAATTAAATAGTTAGTTGATGGTTTTAAATTAGATCTATGTATCTGGAAATGGGAATGGTATTTGAAATGTGGTTGTGTTTTATTGGAATATGTTATTACTAGTGAGAATTTGATTATGCTATTTTATATACAGCTTCATTTTATTTTTAATTTCTGTTCTTTAATTGTGAATTAATATCTCAAGTGCTCAACAAAAAAATAGAGATTGGTAGATTAAATTATATTGTTCATTTTGAGTAAATTTTAAATCTTGGACACAATCGCAAAAAAAAAAAAACTTAAACATTTGATTGATAAATATTATTTTACTGATTATAAACAACTGTAGTAAAAATGTACATCGGAATATCATAATATCGATCCATCAGAGTTTTATTACCTTGTTATTATAATAATGAATGAATAAATAACAAAATCAATTCAAAACGTTACACGACCCAAACATAGAGCACAAATGCACAATCAGCCAATATGCCAAAGCTATAGTTTGTTACACTTTGCTCAGCATCCGTAAAACAAATAACTCTTGTCAAAATGAGAATGATAGGCTACGATTTAGTAATCTACTCCTAAAAAAATATTGTAATTAAAATTGATGGATGGATGATTGGAAACTGATTATGTCAAACTTTGGAGGTATCACCGGATGAGCCGCCAAGGGGAACTATGATGTCTTGAATCAACAACCTAGTCATATTGCTTCCTGACGTTTTCCATATGTCTAGGCACTCTTGTAAGTCTGACTCACAAGCCATTAACACCCATTCATGATCATCGTCCAAGTACTTTATCTCGAACGTGCCTACTTCCAGATTGAGCCTCTGCGCGATCTCTTCCTTCAACTTGTCTATGTTGGCCGAGAGACATTGTGAGAAGCTGATCATATCATTTGTAAAATCAGATTGTTTCGTAACAAAATGTCGTTGCAGTAAGTAAGGATATTGGATAGGAATGTATCAGAAAACAGACCTTGCAGTTTCGTCTCTATACGAAGCCTCGAAAGCAAAAGTGCCTGAAGGTCCTGTCTGTCTTGCACTAACAGAATGGTGACATTTGATTCTGCCACTTGGTTGCCAAAAGTCGAATTCGTGTTCTCTGATCATGCGTTTCAATGGGGACCTAGCAGCTGAAATTGACAGCATTATTAGTGGTTTACTTTTGGAGCACTTAGGATTTGAGGACCTGAGTAAAGATTGTTGTACTATATGATCTAGTTCCAATGTCAGCAAAAAAACACAAAACAAACATAACCCCTGCTGTTATCTGCAGTTTGAAGTCTGTAAATCGCGAATGTGTATGCGGCTAATTGCCTATCACAGTAATAGTTCCGTACCTCCTTTTATCAGTTTATGAACGGTTCAAAATACCACAAAAGCAGGTGTTCTAAATCAAGACTATCTGCTCAGATATGATAAATCCTCTGGTTATATATGTGCATGTATGCTTATAAGTACAGTAAGCATAATTTAATAACCTGGTATCTTGAGTTAGCTTCATGATAACAATACTCGGAATGCTGAAATATATAGTATGGAAAAATCAGAAGTATAACTAGAACACCAAGCAATGAGCAATAATCTATCTACTGATTCACCTTTCTGTTTTTTTTTTTAGGTGACAAACAACAGCAGAATAATATGCTTTCAATCATCAAATTCAGAAGAACGAACCTGTTTCTGCTGCAATTCCATCTTCTGCAATCAAGGTTTGCTCGGCTTGCGCCTCATTGATGACCGTGTGCTGTCTGCGCACTGGCTCAAATACATATGGCATCCGGTAGTACTTCAACTTGGTCACAAATTGATCCAAATGTGCTGGTAGTTCGTTGAGTCTAACGCAGTCTCGGAGATCTAACACCTCCAAATTGTTCAACTCCATGATGCTGTCAGGAAGGCACTTGATATTTGTGTAGCCAATTACAAGACGTACTAAGCTGCTGGCCAATTTCTCCAAATTTTCTGGCAATCCTTCAAGGTTGTAACAGTTTTGGAGGCACAAGGCTTGCAAGCGGGGGAGCTCCGAGATGCTGCAAGGAAGTCTCTTGATGTTGCTACACTTAATCCACAGGCTACACAGGCTAACGAGCTCATTCAAATTTGGTGGCAATTCTTCCAGGTGATAGCACTTGTTTAGATGTAGGGAATGCAAGGTGGGTAGCTTTGTGAAGGAGCTAGGAAGGGACTTGATATTAGTACAAGAAATATAGAGCATTGTTAGGCTAACCAATTCACTCAAAGTTGGTGGTAATTCCTCAAGGCTGAAACAGTTATTGAGGTATAAAGAATCCAATTTGTGTAGCTTGGCAATGCTGTTAGGAAGGGACTTGAGGTTTTTCCCCTCAATAGTAAGCTTCAGTAGGTGTGACAGGTCCCCGAAGGATTCGGGCATAATGCGAATGTTATCCGGCAAAGTCAGGTGTAAGAGGTTTAGGGATCTCCAGTGTTCATATTGATTTTCAAACCATGGAGCTGGATAAGAATTCAATCTACCTACTTTACAGAGCGGTTTGCTTTCAGGTGAACGGGAAATAGAAGGTTGCGGCGAAAGCGAAAGAGAAAGCGAAGGGGAAGCTGAGGGTGAAGTGGAAGGGGATGGAGAAGGCAAAGGAGAGCGAGTTTCAGTTTCCATAGATGGTTGCAAAGCATGACCTATCTTGTCTGCTCTATAGCAGCCTTGATATAATCTCAAACAATAATATAGGACAGAAACCGCATAGATTAGTATGAGAGTCAACCGTTGTGGGGATTAGGGAACGTAGGTATTCATCAGCATGAAGAGCCAAAGACCAAATCCAGTACTCCTTCAGAATAATGAACAATCAAGTATGACGTTACACGTTTATAATATAAGAAACCTTAATATCTATCCACATCACGACCAAAATCAGTCAAATAGAAAAGAAACAAAAAGGTCCATGAGTTGTGTTCAAGGGGTAGTGCTTCGAGTAAGCAGGTACTCAACAACTCATTCAGTGTGCAAGTGTGCATGCTTCTTTCTGTTTGTGTCGAGTTTTTTCCTGTGAAAACTTGCAACTCCACGTAACTCTTACATGTTCAAACATTTATCTAATCAAAAATAATGTAAACAGCATATTCAAGATAACTGGCACCAATATGCGGAGTACAAGATACGGCATACAGAATATCTCAATTAAATTTGATCCCTGGTTTAATGGGCTTCTAAAGTATCCATTGCGTTGAAAGTAGCAACCGAAGACCTGACGATCACCATGTCACAACAAAATGCTTGAATTTACATTTTACAACCTGACGTACTGACTTGAATATGAATCAAATTCAAAATTTAGCACTGAGCTTGAACTCAACAAGTACAAATAGCAGAGTTCGGAGGACAAAGTATTGTCAGATTAGGAAGCTCTACAATATAGCATTTACATCAAGATCAAACAATCAAAATAGTTGACAAGATGCATTCCTTGTCAACAACAACCGAGTGTAAATCCCCAATCAATGGGGGCGCTCGGGGTCAAGATGTACGCAACCTTACCCCAACAGAGAGGTTGTTGATGCTGGTACAAAGATTCAAAATGTGTTTATAGGATAAGAATTCAAGATGCTAGGAATATACACCAGCATGAAGACTCGATGACCAAATCAAAAGGTATATACTCTTTCAGAGTGTTGAAGAGCAACTTTGAAATTAAAAGATAATGGTATCTGCATCCTTACATCCTATCAAAAGGGTTCACGGTTCACCCCATACTCATTCAAAAAGTAAATACTTATCCGAATCGAACGAAAAGGTCCAAATAGTTTGTTTGACAAAGGAAACGTGCTAGTAGCTAGATATGCTTGGGCCAAGGCTTTAGCTTATGCTTCTTGTTAATGCTTCTTCAGTTCTTTGTATACCATTTATCTGTTGGTGTGTCTTGGTGAGATTCATGACTTCATCTTGTCTCAATAACTGACCTCATCGCACTAAGAATACTGTCTCAACATTCAAAACTACAACAAAATGACTTCGAAATCATTGTTACCAGTGAACATAATTTATGACTAGCCTATGCCACGACGATTAATTAATCAGTCCACTCTTTTTCAGACCATATCATATTCACGATCAATATTTCCTTTACTATATGCTACTGTTCAAATGTGGCCCCAAAGTCCAAAATCTTCACACCGTCATCAAATCAACTGTCTTAGCAACTTAGCAAGTGTTGTTCATGCGTCTAATTTTTAACGAGACTGATATGCTTATGCCCATTCTAGCACTATTAGAAACTTCTTCAACCAGGACCACCACGTCCTCATCAGAAACATGTCATTCATATTCATTTCCTCATGATCTCCGCTCTTCTTTTTTAAAAAATATAATACGGAGTACGTAATTTTGCATCATTCTAGCAATAGTTACTTCATCTGAATAAGATTGCTCTCGAGGTAATTTGGCCCAATTGAAATAGATAATTAAACAAGCTTCCATAAGTCTTTGTCCATGTGGTCATTTCCTGGATCAAAATGGCTGTCTTCACTCTTCACCATGTCAAGTGGTGAATTAATCTACTCATGAAAACAGACGTCATCAGTATGTAACTGTAGCTAAATGTCAAGCAGGCAACATATTGACCCTCACTGTCTTACTGAGGGCCTTGAAATTGTAACAGAAAGGCAGGAGTGCAGTGTATATAGGGATTAATACCGTTCCTCCAGGCTGGATACTCAGAGTGATTGAGTTGGTAGGGATCCTTACCTGGTTCTACCAATGACCTTCTGAAAAGTTAGCCATAGGCCCTTAAAGCTACCTTGATTTAACAATTCAAACACAGGACTTTCTCTACATAGAAAGACAACCTAATTCATCCAAGACAAAGTAAAAGATTTAAGAACAGACAGTTTGGGGAAAGCAATAACATATACCAAGGGATCATTGCGGCATATTCGGGACTTCCATCACAGGTTTCAGAGACATAAGCCATGCTTAGCAAGTTAGCAGTGAGTCCAGATTGTACATTTGGACTCATTAGAATTATTATTGTCAGCAAACAACGTTCAACAAGAGATGTCATGAATCAACAATCTCAGTTTCTTCCTCTCTGACACTCTTAATGCACTCAGTGAGTGTTGCAGGTCAGAATCACAAGTTAGGAGTATTAACTCGTTATCATCATCAAGACATTTGATCTTAAATTTGTTTGAAATTAGGTTCAGCCTCTTGCTCACTTCCTTTTTCAGTTTAGCCAGAGTGTACAACGGAGAAAAGTGAAAACTGATGATGTCTTCTTTATAACTGGCCTTCACCACAAATGTGCTTGAGATTTCAATTTGTCTTGAGCCTGAGCCCAAATTGGCCAATCCTTCATCTGGATCGTTGTGACTTGCCCCGACGCCTTATTCAGAAGATACACCCACCATGTCAGGTTTGACTAGTTCATTTCCAGGATGCATTATGGAGAAGCTATTTGGGGAGGAAATGACAGAAGGGCCGCCCTTCTTTTTCCTGCTTGATGGCCAGCAGCTGATACCATTTTCTCTACATCTGCGCTTCAGCGTAGATTTGCTGACTGAAAATGAAGGATAAGATTAGGTATAGAAAACAAAAGGAGAAAAAGAGCTATGAAGTGTCTAAAGACCTAAAGAACTGCAGCATGAATCTCTCGCG
Source organism: Pharnaceum exiguum (assembly GCA_900322385.1). Classification (NCBI taxonomy): domain Eukaryota; kingdom Viridiplantae; phylum Streptophyta; class Magnoliopsida; order Caryophyllales; family Molluginaceae; genus Pharnaceum; species Pharnaceum exiguum. The sequence goes on along the minus strand of ONZK01001691.1, from coordinate 17,572 downwards.
AGCACCATTTAAAACTTCACAATAAGCTTTCATTGAGAGTTTTAGTGGATAGGGGGAGCCAATTCTCGATTTACTGATCAGATCAGAAAGGCTAATATATCTTCTTCTTTTTTTTGGTTTTGATAGTAAGGCCAACTGTATCAGATGAACTAGAGTGGCCAACAAAGATAGACAATAAACTGTTCTTTTTTCCTGTACTTTCCATTAGAAAACCAGAAGCCCAAGAATAAATAAGATTGCCATGTAATGCCTTCAATAAAGAGTTCACTGATAAATATGACAGGTAATTATCAGCATGGCAATAGATAGCAAACCGATGAAACAGTACAAGAGACAGAAATTGCATACCTCCCAGGGTTTTTGCGGCATTTTTGAGACTACCAGAAAAACATTGTTGAAGTACCTCCAAGTCGATTTGATTCTCTGCTTTTCCCCGTTTTCTTTCTAAAGGCTGCTTGGCCCCTTTATTACCAGAAAAAACAGTTGTATTGTGGCTCTCCCCAGCACCACCAACCAGCTTTCCAACATCCGTTTCCACCCTCACTAGAGGCTGGAAATTGTTTACCATAGGTGGTAAACCTTTTATGGCATCTGTCACAGATAGCGGTTTGGTTGACAAATTAGGCTCAACTTCTATATCCTGATTCTCATCCATGGACACTTCAACAATTTCCATATATTCCTTCTCCTCTTCTACTATTCTTCCAGAAGACACCATGAGGTTTTGTAAATTCTGCTTAATGGTCACCAAAATGGAATCCAACAACTTAAGCTGTTCGGTGCTGTCGGTTATGCTAGGAGGCAAAAAGAACTCCAAAACATAATCGTCATCTCCTGTGTGTTTGCTCCTTGAACAAACAGAAAAACTTCCTTTTAACCCAAACAGACGAGCGTAATGAACCAACGGGTAGTCAATTTTACAGAACTGTGACACATCTCTGCAAAAACACAGGCCATGAGATTGAAATGCCCTCCCAGCAACACCCTGCCCTTTTTGAAGATGATGCTCAGCGCAGGCCTCCCGAAAGGCCCACATATGAGCATCTACGACATGGAATGCTACATCAGTAATGGACATGCATACTTGTCCCATACAGCTTCCGTCGAAGCTGGAGCAAATTTGCTTCAGACCACCGCCATAAGCAAGAACACTTCGGTGCCTACACGGTACCCAAGTCTGAGCCAGAGGTAAACAATAAGTTTCACATACATCAGTCAATACTTCCAAAATTTCAGCAAGTGCATTCTGGCGACCTTCATTGCATATCTGTATAAGAAGCATTATCACATTGATAATGTATCAGAACACAAACAGCGTGCTATTAAGTGAACAATGAGACCACGAGACAACTCACTTGGATGTTGGAATGTTCCAATATCTCTGAACTCTTGAGATTCACCGCCTGCAGAAAATATTGAGATTAGCAACTGTGGGATAATCGAATTTTTTTTTTGCATGCAGGTAATATTAGCCAAGAAATACAGTAAATACTTGTACACCAACATAAGCATGAATTTAAAAAAGCAATGTCACAAGTTCACAAGCTTTCAAAATTGCTTTCCTGGTCGGGCTCATGTCAAATTCAATACTGGAACAAATAGATAAATGCTAGAGGTCACACCACACCCAATCCATGCACTATCCAAGTATGCTACAGTCCCCTCAAGGTCTGGGTCATGCAAGGATTAAGTTAACCCACAAGCATGCCAGTCAGCAAACCCCATCACCTCATGCAAAGGAAAGGGAGGACACAATTATCATAGCGGTGGAAAGAATTGCTCAACTAGCAGTGGGTTTACAGAACTCGGTCCAACTCTGAATACTTCTTTTCAAGATACAGGCTACTCCAGAGCTCTGAGGGGTTGGGTAGTGTTACTAGACTATTAGTGTACTTCCCTACCGGAAATAAAAAGTCATGCATTTTCTCAGAAATAGAGCTCAATGTGGTCTATTAGACAACCTCGAGGCAAGATTTAGGGGAGCAATTAAAAAAAGAAGTTCTTCATAAACGGATACAAAAGAATTGACAAACCTCTAGTGCTTTGCAAACTTTGTCCACCTCAGGAGCAAAATTGATTTTTTGGCTAGCCATTACGAGCTCAAGCACACAAACACAGGACTGCCCCGAAGGCTCAAGCACTGGCAAAGCCAGAGTTCCTCTAATATCATAATGTATAGCATGCTTAACTTGTGGAAATTCTTTTGTGGGGTAATATTGCACGTTAGGCGTCCACTCTGGTAACTTTTGCTTGAAAACACGGCCAGGTAGCCCAAGGTTCTGGCCATCTACGGGAAACATGTACATCAAAGAGATAGTCCTATACTGATTCAGTCCATTACCGTGAGGCCCCAGCACAAAGGGCTGCCCTGAAGTCGTGAGCATATAGCTGTTCCCGTTCCTCACCGGAGCCCAAATCTGAACCAAAATCTGATGTTGCACCATCAATTCTTTAAAATACCTAAGTGCCTGGGTCATCCTCTCCTTGATTATAAACGATACATCCAAATTCTCTAGTGGGGTTAAACTATATGGCGCTGGAAGTCTGTTATTAGTATCATCACCTCCTTTTTGTTGTTCTTGAATCCCTTCATTTTGACCCGCCGGTTCCGGATTAACTAAGATCAACAACAGTAGCAGAACAGATTTAGTATTTGGATGTAAAGTGTAAACCAAGCTGACCCTCCTCTCGTTGGCCTTACTCTCACAAGCAATTTTGAGATTGGCTTACCACATACTAGTCTTCTTATGGAAAGTTACATGAACCAATGCGATCACAATGCTCAACTTTAACCAATATAGAAATCATATTCAACTAACAGTAATATTTTTTGCTTTTCGTTTCGGGCTACCAACTACAATGATGTTTGAAAATAGCATAATGGGAACAAGATTTATGATTAATCACGATATGCATTCCATTATTATTATACAATACAATCCTCCATTCGAAGTTACTATAATTACATCAAAGTAGGGAATACATTCCTAATGATTCCAAAGTTAAGTTTACAGTGAGAGCAAGAAAGCAACAGAAACGCGGAAAAGGAAATTGAGCAAAGCAGAGTTACTTCCTTTAGGTGCCCTGTTGCAACTCTTAGGAATACAAAGACAAGAAAAGCACGTAGCTCTCAGATATAATGGCTGCGTTTGGGATTACTGTTGAAGTCATGAAGTGCTTACAAAGTGCTTTAGGTAATACTATTATAATGAGGTGTTTGGTAATTTTTCCAAAAGTGATGCGAGTGAAAGCACCATACAAATATAAGATCTGAAAACAGCTTTTTTCACCTCACTAGGTGAAAGCACTTTCAACGTAACCAAAGCTACACAACGGCTTAGTTTGGGGTTGCTATGAATAGCTTCAGCGGTGCTGTGCAAGTACGGTGTTGTGCGGTGTTGTGGCAAGAGTGTTTGGCAAAAATTTAATTAAAAGTGCTCTAAGTTTTATTTCTTTGAAAAACCCAACACCTCATACAGCTACAACAACACTCGGCAGCAATCCCAAACTCAGTCAATTTAAACTCCCTCTTATCTAGAATTAGTTGTTCACTTAATACTCGAATGTTACAACACCAGGCCTTTGTAGCTTATGTTGTACTAGAGGACTAAATTTGTTATTGTCTCACAAACTTTTACTACACCATACACAATAACTATAGTTAAGTCGAGTTCGTAACTTGTTACCTTTGGACGTTTTGATACCCGGCTCCGTTCTACTGAATATTATTATAAATTGTTCGGTAAAAAGTAGTTGTTTAGGTAAATCAGTATATAATATTCTCAAACGCTACCAGCTACCCCAAAAGCTACCTTATGTAGCTTTTCTGAAACACTACCTCAAAAGGTAACCACTACCCCAAACACTACATTACCGAGCACTTAAAGGTAGTGTTTTGACCAAGTGAAGAGCTAACAGCTACCAAAAGCTAGTTGCCGAACAGGCTTAAGTCACTAACCCATGATCTTTCTAGTTCAAACATATTAACAAAAAACGTATATTTACAAACTAATTAATTTTGAAGCATAATTTAACAAGGATCAGTGGCAGTCACAATGGAATATATGCAACAAAAAAAAAAAGACTTTTCATTGGTCAAACAAATATTTCTAAATGATTACCTGGAGATGCATGTTCAGAGGAATCCCAGGGATAAATGACCGGAGGACTGTGTGGAAGAGCGGAGCATAGGTGGTGATTCAGCAAAGCTTCTCCTGGGGATGAAACATCAAAGTCCAACACCATTGACCATGCTTCCATTTTATTGAACTTTTGTAGTTTTGTTGTAAGTGAATTTCATTCCCTCCCATTTTATAGTGGGAGCAAGTGAATTAAATAGTGAAAATATGTAGTACTATACAACGGTAGATTTGGTATTCAAGGGCTTTCAAGAGCCGAATATATTATTGAAGTATGTAAAGTCACCACTAGAGTTTTTATATGTGAACCCCTACCGTGACTGCTACACTCTCTTGGGGGTTCAGTTCATTTTCCACCAAAAGGTTCAACCGATTTCCATCACTTGACATTGAAAAGGTCAGCATTTTTCTTCTTCTTTTATCAGTTCACTGTTGGCTTTTGGGTGTATTTTCAATTTTCATTGTGATGTTTTTTCTTCGGGCCATTGGTGTCAGGGCTGTCAGCTGTTGGATTAGCCATCGGCCCATCTTCGCACAGCACTCGATGGAGAACTAGTCCATGCCACTCCATGGAACCCAAACTGTCACTGTACGTGTAGCTTGTCCCTTGTTAGTAGTTACAACAACAACCGAGAGTATAAATCTCAATTCAATGGAGAGGTCAGGATTATACGCAACCTTACTCATTTTTAAGAAAACAGAGAGTTTGTTTCCGATATTGATCCATGTACTGTACTACTGTTGCATTGAAGTATTGAATTCCATTAACTTCACTAAAAATAAGAAGTACTAGAAGGTTTTGTAACTATTTTGGTATAGTCCATATAATAATCACTAAAAGATGAAAAATTGAGATAATTCTTTCAACTTTATAGGCATTGGAATAGCTTTCCCCTTGTTAATTGGAACTAAATTAAGTTTCGAAATTAGAATGTGTTCGGAAGCTTAGCTCATGCCATGTTAATTTACATAGTTAGCTGGAATAAATGAAAAATAAGCTAGGAGTTGAAAGCTGGTGTTTTGGAGGTTGAATTTGACAAAAATCTACGATGTTAGAACTGCTAAGCTAATAATTTCAATCAAAAAGCTAAAAGAACAAAGTATAATTCCCTTATTGTTAGGATGATTCGTACTATAGGCATATATATAACATGTACATATATATGCAATGGTTTAATCCAGCCCAACTTACGCTACTCATCTTAATTCGATTCAATTAAGTTTACTATTTTTTATGATTCAAAAAAGGATTTGATTTTTAATCACTTCAGTTGTAATCAATTCAACTTAGCACCTTCAGCTATATAATACTCCCTCCGTTCCTAATGAGTGCTAATTTTACTAATTTTACAATCTTCTTTACACAATTTTGGACTAAATTTTTTGTTGAAAACAAAGTTGGTTTTTGGTTGAAATTACTCATCAAATCTAATTTTTTTGTTGTTTATGAGCTAAACTGCGAATAACTTAATTGTGCTGAACTGGATTGCATTGAACTGAACTTAAATTGTAAAAACAAGCTTATATGGTACACCTTTTTTTTTTTAAGAAGTTACTCCAAGAAAAAGTATCCTCAAATATTGGACGCAGAATCCTCTAAAATCACACACGACTATAGACGTGGTGAGCATTACCGACCATAGAATGGAATATGGATACATACATATTCCATAGTAGTAGTGATCTTGGCTTCATCTTTATTGGTCTGTGTCGCCCTATCCTAATGGCAGAATCAGTACTTGATTTCCTATGATCTTTGCAAAATTGACCAATCGTTACCACTTTACTGCTCGAGGTACAACGACAAAGATTACGCAATGCTTTGCGGCCTTCAACTTGTATAGTTGTATGGACCATCCAATCGGAATTTTCCTTCCAGAAAGTCCAGCTCAATGTGTACATCATCATCTTAGGGAAAAAATATCATGGGTAAAATATTAATAAATTTTAGATGGACCACAAATATTAATATTGGACCTAGTAGAAAATACCAGCTCAACTACCCCAGATGTGAGGTTGGGTTCAACTGAACAGTTTTCTACTGATCCACTTGCAGTAATAAATAGTGAAATAATAATTAGATTTTGTGATGAAGAAAACATGCCAAAAAGATCATGAATTGTCCAATGTACAATTGTTTACAGATTGGAGAACAAAAATTCAGCAAAACTGAAGACAAAAAGTACAACAAATCATAAGTCCTATTTTGACCTATAACAACATGCAAACTATATACAGACTGCCTGTGCAGCAAGCAATCACCTGATATGCTAAGCAGGTTTCTTACTAGCCCAGCTTCCTATTAACAACTAACATTACAAGAATGAGTTACAAAAACCTATGCCAATTATCTACAGTTCAAAACCCTGTCATTCACCCGAGCTTTCACACGAACTCCCAAGAATGCCCATTATGTCCTGTATAAGCAACCTGATCATATTGCTTCCTGACGATTTCGATATATCGAGACACTCTTGCAAGTCTGAATCACAGGCTATTAAGACCCACTCATGATCGTCATCCAAGTACTTTATCTCGAACGTTCCCACTTCCAGTTTAAGCCTCTTCGCCACTTCCTCTCTTAACTCCACAATGTTGGACGAAAGAGAGAACCTAAACCTGATAATATCTTCCCTATATGTAGCCTTTATGGTGAGAGTTTTCATATCCTGCCTAGCTGCAAATCTATGTGACGTACCAGCAGCACTAGTAGCAACTCTGGGAGACGGAATAGGACAAGGTGGGATTGACCAGCCATTTTCGGGGACAATCTCATCGAAAGTGGCATCACCAGTGGGACACATATTGCATAAATCCTTGGAGCTCCCAGCATCTTCAACAAGCATGCCCCCAAAAGAATCCTGAGGATGAGCAGCAAGGAAGGCTTCTGATATTGAGTATCGAGATGGTAATTGTGACCCTCCATTCTGTTGAAACATTAAACCTGCTGAATTAGCTGCTTGTTCATGAAAGTTGGGGGTAAACTGACCATTAGGCTGGTTGCTTTCAGTTCCTGGGCTACCATGGCATGAGCCATGAGAGGTCGAAGTCCCAGTGCTCACTTCCCGGGAACCACTACCCACTTGAGATGCAAACCCATTTTGCTCAACAGCCCTTTCGTCGTGACTGGACGCCCTACCACTGATTTGGCCATTTAATATTGGCGCAGAAGACGGAAGTACACTACCTTCGTCAGGCAGATCGGCCGGGTTAGAGGATGGCGATTGTTGTTGGCATGTCCCATTCACACCAGATGGCCAAGATATAGATCCTACAGTAACAGGAATGGTAGAGGGAGCAAGGGTTGTCAAACTAAATGCTCCATCTGCGCCTTGCACAGATTCAATGACACGCTTGAGCTTTGTAAGGGAGCGATTCACCTTATTGATCTTGCGAGAAGGCCAGCGGGATATCCCATGCTGCCTACATATCCGCTTCATAGTTGTAGGGCACACTGTTAAATTAGCAAAACAGCAAACACACATTTGTCAGCTGAACACTAGAAAGATCATTGAAGAAACGGTACAAGATACAGAGATAGGGTATACCTCCAAGGGCTTTTGCAGCGTCTTTGAGGCTTCCAGCAAAGTATTGTTGAAGCACCTCCAGGCTTATTTGCTTTTCTGCTTTGCCACGTTTTCTCTCCGAAGGCTTCTTGGTCACTTTATTTTCAGTCGAAGGACTTGTATTGTGGCTCTCCCCAGCACCACCAACAAGCTTTCCAACATCTGTTTCCACCCTCGCTTGAGGCTGGAAATTATTTCCCTGAGGTGGTAAACCCTTTATGGCATCTGTCACAGATAGCAGTTTAGTCGACAAATTGGGCTCAACTTCTATATCCTGATTCTCATCCATGGACACTTCAACAATTTCCATATATTTTTTCTCCTCTTCTACTGTTCTTCCAGAAGACACCATGAGGTTTTGTAAATCTTGCTTCAGGGTCACCAAAATGGAATCCAGCAACTTAAGTTGTTCGGTGCTGTCGGTTATGCTAGGAGGCAAAAAGAACTCAAGAACATAATCATCATCTCCTGTGTGTTTGCTCCTTAAACAAACAGTAAAACTTCCTTTTAACCCAAACAGACGAGCGTAATGAACCAATGGGTAGTCAATTTTACAGAACAGTGAAACATCTCTGCAAAAACACAGACCACGAGATTGAAATGCCCTCCCAGCAACACCCTGCCCTTTCTGAAGATGATGCTCAGCGCAGGCCTCTCGGAAGCCCCACATATGAGGTTCTACAACATAGTATGCTATATCAGTGGTGGACATGCATACTTGTCCCATACAGCTTCCATCAAAACTGGAACAGCTTTTCTTCACACCTCCGCCATAAGCAAGAACGCTTCGATGCATGCAAGGTACCCAAGTCTGAGCCAGAGGTAAATTATAAGTTTCACATACCTCTGTTAATACTTCTAATATTTCAGAAAGTGCATTCTGGCGACCTTCATTACAAATCTGCATCAGAAGCATTATCATATTAGTCTCTTTAAGATAATGTTTCAGAACACAACAGCGTGCTACACAAAAGACAACTCACTTGGATGTTTGGATGATCCAATATCTCTGAACTCTTGAGGTTCACGGCCTGCAAAAGAACTGAGGTTCAGCAACTGCGGGATCATTGAATTTTTTGCACACTGGAAAAAAAACAAAGAAGCCCAAAGGATACTTAACATTTACAGAACACACATACATGAATTCACAAAACCAACATCATGTCATTTGCTTTCACAATTGCAATTCTTGTGTCACGCTCAATTTAAATTTAATTCAATGGCCCAAAATGAAAAAGAAATAGCTATTTAAGTATAAATCAAATTCCTCCACAATCCTATATCAACTAGATTTCCATTACATATCTTCTAAAAATCAGTCTCTCATGTGTAATACACCTGACAAAAAGAAAAAAAATGGGGCAATGAGACCAAACTATACTCACATGTGTATTTGTCCCTTAAGTAACATGTCCAGTTAAAGTATACTGCGAGCCCCCAAACCTTTACCATGATGATAGCAGTATAGCAATGTCGCAGAATATGAAATTAGGCATAAGCAAAGCACAAGAAGACACTAATCAATTTCATGAATATTGGCCAATATGCAAGCTAACATACTTTTACAATGAAATGTCTGTTCAAGGTAGGCAACATGATCAAAAATCCAAATCAACATGACGTCATCCATTTCTCAATCAATAAAGGAGGAGGTAGATCAACCAACCTCAAGAGCTTTGCAAACTTTGTCCACCTCAGGAGCATAGTTAATTTTTTGAGAAGTCATTATGAGCTCAAGGACACCAACACAGGACTGGCCAGAAGGTTCAAACACAGGCAAAGCCAAGGTCCCTCTGACATTATAGTGCTTGGCATACTTTACCCTCGTATACTCTTTGCTAGAGTAATACTGTACATTCGGAGTCCACTCTGGCAGCTTCTGTCTGAAGACACGGCCAGGCAGCCCAAGGGTTCTAACGTTCTCACCATCAACCGCAAACATGTACATCAAAGAAACTGTCCTATACTGATTCAGTCCATTACTGTGAGGCCCTAACACAAACGGCTGCCCTGAAGTCGTGAGCACGTAGTTATTCCCATTTCTCACAGGAGCCCAAATCTGAGCCAAAATCTGATGTTGCGCCGTCGACTCTTTAAAATACCTAAGCGCTTGCGTCATCCTCTCCTTGATTATAAACGACACATCCAAATTCTCTAGTGGAGTAATACAAAAAGGCACCGGAAGCTTCTTTTTATCATCTTCTTCTGCCTCCTCTTCCTCTTCCTCTCGTCGCCCTCCGTTTTGACTTGCTGGTTCTGGATTGCCTATAATCAATATCACTCCAAGTCAAACTCATGAATTCAGCTTCTAACTAGTGACTAACACCAATATGCAAATTTTCATCTCAAGGGCATCACTATGTAACCAATGATTATTACATCCAGCTCCAAGTGACACCACCATTGATAATAATAGTAGCAACTTTATCAACATACTAAGCATACACATCCACAGGAAAAGATTTCTTATCTGAACTGCCTTAAAATTCAGCATTGGTCACCTCTAAGTGACACATAAACAAAACTCTTATATTCATCCATAATTAAGACATTCATCTAAATTCTACAAAGCAATAATTAACACCCCAAATATCCCTTAAGACAAAAAGAAAGAATCTTCACAAAAATGTCTCAAAAAAGAATTAAACTTTAGCCCCAAAAAAAAAGTCAAAGGGCTAACCATATAGGCTTATCCTCCTTAGATTACTAGCTAATCTTTTATCTATCTGTATATGCTAAATTTAGAATCTCAACACACCCAAACAAGAAATAAAAATCTAATCTTTTTCTCTTTTTGCAACCATATATTCTCAACCTTTAATCAAACAATATCAGACAAACTAAACACCCATTTAAAAAACTAACAAATACCCATTTCTAAATAGCAAAAACCCATTTACTCCCATCAATTTGGAAGTCAACCACCCCAAAAAAAAAAACAAAAAAAAAGGAAAAAGGGTATGTTGTGCATACAAAAACGGGAGAAATTGTTCCGGTCATCAGGAGCAGAAGAAGCAGCAACAACACCAATGTTAGAGCCATCAGGAAAGGCCCAAAGAGGAGAGTAAGGTTGGTCTGAGGTAGAGACTAGGAAAGGTGAGGTAGGGATCTGATCGAACGGCCAAGAAGTATCTAGATCACCAAAATCAAGGTCCATGAAAGCTGCTGTAGCTGATGATGTGATATTATTAATATTATGGTTATGTTGGTCTTGGTGGTTTAGTAAAGAGAATAATGATGTTGTTGAGTTTAGCTCTCCCTTTATCTTTGGTGAAACTCTGTTTATGTTTATGTTGTTTTGTTGGTTATTGGCTGCTGTTTCAGACATGATGATAGTAGTAAGCTATTTTCTTGTCTATGTATGTGCATATGTGTTTGTGTTTGGTTTTGTTGTTGTTGTTGTTGTTGTTGTTGTGTCTCCTCAGCCTCTTCTGTTGTTGTGGTGGGTGATGAATGAGCTGAGCTGAGGTGAGGAGAAGAATTTGATAAATGTTAATGAGTAAAAAGGGTGGGAGGGTGTGGGTGTGTGGGGAGGTAATTTTAAATATTTAAATATTATTATTATGGAGTATATAAGTATATGAGAATAAAATAAGGGTGGATTTTTGGTATATAGTGAATGTGAAATGAGAGTGGATGGTGATTCCATGGAATCCACTAGGATGGATGATTAGCTGTTGTTGGCTACTAGTCTAGTCTAGTTGTGTAATTGTGTTGTGGGAGGAAAGCTCAAGCATTATTTTATACCTTTCTTGTAAAATATTCACTCTGTTCTTTTTGTTCTTCTACAATTTGGAGTGGTTATGGTAGTGTGTAATTACATTGCAATGTAAGGGGTGAAACGGTTAATTTGTCGAAAGTATCTTTCTAAGATAATGGAAGTGGAAAAACAAAAAGAAATAAATTAAAATGGAACAGTGAAAAAACAAAAGGAAATGGTGGGAGTGAGGAGAAATTAAAGTGACTTGGTTAATCTTCAATTGGAATGGAGTGGTGAATGGTTAACTTTATTCCCTTAATTTATCTAGGCATAAGCTATAATAATATAAAATTTAGGCTTTTAAAGTTTTAAAGTAGGTGGATTGGACTAGTAGTTCTTAAAATGAACTGATATGCATTTTGATTGTAAAAAGAAAATAAAACTCCTTAATTAAACTAAAAACTTATTAAATGAATCACTTGGGTGATATAAAAAATGTTTATTTACGTCATACTAAAAAAAGTTGTTCAGAATTGTTCATTTCTAAACAATTTCAAGTCTAAATATTTTAGCTTGTAATTTCAAATGTAAATAGTTTTCATATCATATACCAATTTTTGATTATTTGTATGTCATTAAATAGATTTTTCTGTATAGTTCATCAAGAGCCTTATATTAAAGGGTCTTTATGATTATTTAAAAAAAAAAAGGTCTGTATGATCAATTATTGGATTCATTTCGGCTCAAAATAATTATTTTAGTTTACTTATCTTTAAATAGCCGTAAAGAATATAACTTGATGAAGGCGTGTTTGCAGGACTTAACTTCCTTAAATTTCAATTCAATGTAGTCTCATCATTTCATTGTAATTTAAAAACTTTTAAGAGATGGCCGAAATTAAATCAAAATACTTGTTATAAAAAATTAAATTAAATAGAGACCACATATAAGATTTCCATCTCGAGCTTACCCGATATTTAATACGTTCGACATTGGAGAAGAGGATGAGGAAATTATTCGGAGAATGCTAGAGTGACCGTTGGTCAAAAACTCGATAGTACAAAAAATTGCCTTCTCATCTCTTTAAAACTAGCAACATATCATTATTTGAATAGATGGGTTATTGATCTAGAGGATCAACAAGCATTTTCCAAATTATCGTACTTACAATTTACAACACTCCCATATAAATCGAACTGTGTAGAAACCATGGCTGATAACATAGACCAAGCTAATTAGCTAAGCATGCAAATGCCAATGAGTATCGAGATGTTCCAACCGAAGAGAATTGGGTCAAAATAAATTTAATTAAAAAATTGGGCTTCGATTCGTGGAATCTTACAGCTAAGCATGCAGAGGCAGTCCCAGTCACAGGGTTTTCCTGATAATGGACATAAAAATGGTGCATTAGCAGTACTTGCAGCTAAATGTCTTACTCTGTCTTATTTCCGTTTTTTAATTGAGATTATTGGTTTCTACTTTCCGGCACGACAGACGTCACGCGATAAACTCCATTTCATCAGTAAGAAATGATCTCATTGTCGAAGAGGAATCGTTCACTATCTGAATTTCTATATTAAGGGAAGCTATGAAAATAAAAAGGATGGAAGACTTCCGTGTGGTGGTGCAATCAAGCAGTAAGAAATGATCTCATCGTCGAAGATGAATCGTTCACTATCTGAATTTCGTGCAGTAGTTGTGTGAGCTCGTTTCCTATAACAGGGTTATGACAAAAAAAATGAAAAAAATGTTGATTATTAACTCTTCGATTGCCATTAATAGCTCTATGTTGGTTATTAATGATTACATTTACATCTCATATAGTGCGTATAAAATGGGTTCAAACAAATTCTTTCAGTAAGGTAATCTGGATTGATTTCTTCGCTTTTAGCTTTTTGTTATGTACAATACGTAAATATAGTCTATTATTTGTAAGGTTAGTTTATGGGATCAACTCTCTTGAGTTACAAGTAAATCCATTTTTAAAGTTGTAACATGAAAGTTATTCCAAACTTTGTATACTGTTGGAGTGATTCTTTAGCAGCTCGGATCGCTTACTATTGGTGGACTCCTTTAATAATTATTATGTTCTAATTCTTAAAAGTTTCATTATTAAAATATTTATTTTAGTGATAATAGGGGGAACACATGAGTTGCAAGTGATTTTTTGGTATGTACAATCCAACTTGCAACTTGGATAAATTAGGTGGTAAATGGGACGGCCTAGTTCAGGTTGTTCCACCATTCTAGGTTCCATTTCTTCATGTCTGCATTATCGAATTGTAACAGGTTTGGTTTTATTTTGATTAACGGGGTTATACATTTTGTTTTGTTCGATAACAATAAAATCTAATTAAAAATTTAGTTAATGCTTGTAAGTTTGTAAAAAAATTATTTTATTATATCCATTTTATTAAAATTGTGAACTTTACTATTACTAGGCGAATGGGTTTAGGTTAAGTTAATTTTGACTCCCCTGAAAAAAAAAGGTCAATTTTGACTAAATGTTACTGACTTTTCCGAGTTCAAGTTGAGTTTTTGTGTTCATTATTCACTCTTTCCGGGTCGTTTAAGGTCGAGTTAATTTATGACAAGTGTATGTAGTTACAACTAAACTTGGTAATAGGATATGTAGGTCGGGTTTCGGGTTTGATTTTTTTTCAAATTTACTCATTTTGGGTTTGAAATTTTCGGGTCGTAACGAATCATGAACCGAATTTTTTTCTGCTTGGCTCATTTGCCTTTTGATTTGCTTTATTTTTCGATCTATGTTTGAGCTATACATAGTAATAAGGAGGACAAAAGACAATAATCGGTACTCCGTAATGTATTTCTTATATATGTATATACTAGATAGTTGATACTAGCGAATTCGGCCACCTCATTACTTAATACTATACTAACATAGTATATTCACTTTCATGATATTATGGTACAACAATTAACATTATTAGCCATAAATTAACAAAAAGATACTGCACTCGTCACTAGTTCTTTGTTTTACTCGTCAGTCGTCACTAGTGCTTTGTTTTACTTCATAGTATAAATTTTTAAGTGATACGGGTGCTCTCTCTTTAATCAATCTTACAAATAGCAACGTCATCCAAACAAGTGCAAAGACCATTCCATGATCTGTTCGTGGGCATGTTAATTTTTTGTGTGGATATATTCCATGATACAAAAAGTAAGTGAGCTTTCCCTTCGAATATTTGCAATTGCAATTGTGCAACCAAGCTCCCCGAAGCAACTATTGCCTATTCAAACGGTATACTTAATACTCCCTCCGGTTTCCTATTATCTTATGATTCACTTTAGCACAAGTTTTTAGGAACCCCCAAAAGTGAGGGTTGTGAGAGTGTTGTGAGAGAGGGATAGAATTAAGGTAATGTTGGGCATGGGTCCGGCCCAAATAAGGAAATCTATAAGTTAAATAAAAACCAACTCAATATGAAATTACATAGGAAAATAAGAAACCGGAGGGAGTACGAAGTAATATATTTGATAGTTGATACTATGGGATTGGTTGTATACTTGTATGAAAATGGACCATCACTTGATAAATACCATCCCCACACCCGAGATCCATTTTTTTATGTGCGTTTTTAATTTGAAAGGAATAAATATATCCTTACGGTCGTCCTACACTGTTAGAAATCAATGAATTTGATGAATTTCTAATGATTAATATGAAGAGAAAGAGAAGATATTCGATGAAGGAAAGCTTGGCGTTCACAGCCTTGAAAGAGCTTTCTTCTTTGATTCCTATTATGATTGATCAAAGTGTTGTGATGTACAATATCTTGTATTTATACTAAGCTATCTAACTGAGCTCTACAATATCTGAGAAGAGATGAAATTATGTTACAAAAATAAGTACACAAAAACAGAAAATGTAACTAACTCCTAACAAACTTTTGCTGAGATGGCGGCATGGCGCGCTGACTTGGCAGTCTTGAGCTGAGTTGTTGTTGTTGATTCCTTGTATTCTTTTTTTTTTTTTTTGGTAAAATGATTCCTTGTATTCTAACATACACCAATTAATCACCTTAAAAAATCACACAATGCAGGATTCAACGTAACTGCAGATTATGTCCAGAAATCCATGCAATACGGAGTACAGTACTCCGTATAGTATTGTGCATGTGCCGTAGAGCGTCGGCCATCAAGGCGTCAATCATATTGTCAGGAGCTCAGGATCCAAATATCCAATGATTTTACGTTGCTAAACTTTAATTTCTTGATGGTTGACTTTGGCAATTTGCTGGCTTCCTACCGCAGTAGCTCTTCACTCTTCAGCATAGAACTTACCTTCCCTAGTTGGAATGTTGGAGTTTAATTTTCCGTATTTGTGGCTCTCGATCGGTGGATTGTTGTTAGAGCTAAAATCAGATGGCTTCCGATATATTCAGTTATTCACACTTCCCATTTCATCCCACAAGTGTCATGTTTTAGACAACGTTTTTTATATAAAATGGTTAATTAATATCAAAAATACCAGTCTCCGACGGGAACAAAGGGCCGGCATATGCACATGTTATTTAGCCACATAATTAAACCTTTACCTGAAAATAACTTTCTGACCATCATGAAACCGCTCAAGTGAAAAGTCGGGCAAGTTGAGATTATTATGAAATAAGTTAACTTTGGATTATTTTTGAATAATGGCCCCAATTTGGGATTATTTCCATCAATTTTGCCTTACTATAGTGATCAAGTAACCAATCAAGAGAGAAAGGATCCCGAAAATTTTTTTCTCCATATTGATAGACAAAAAGTTCGATATTATATCGATAGAGTTTTAATAAATAATTGCGTATTTAAGTAATTAAGCAAAAGTTAGTGATCAACACATTTAAATTAATATTAAGTATTTCAAAAAAAAAAACGTGTTAGCACATTTCATATATGAGATTGTATATTAATAACCGCTCGAATAGACATTAGTGACTCATTTGGTAAACATTAGTGACCTCTCTCACCTAGTCTTATGCATGAAACAGGTTCACAAAAAAAAATCTCTAAGTATTAAACTATTTGCCAAAAAATACAAAAACTTATGTAAACCCGTTTCATATATCAAACTAGGTCATTAACGAAACAAAAATTGATTAGTGATCCATTGTTAGTATTTAATGATCTTGTTCACACATGTTTTCATTCAGATTTAGATATGTTTGTATGTAAGAGTTGGAAGTGAAAAAAAAAAACGATTTCAGTCGAAACTATAATTAAAATTAAACGCTTTCAAAAAATAATAATTAAAATTAAACTAAATTGAACCAAAAAAATCTAAACCAAATGGAAAACTTGAAATATAACTCTACATATGAACAAAGCACACATATATCCCCAAAACAACCAAATGAAAGTTGGATTTTTATTGCAAAATGCAAACCAACAAACAAGCAATAAAACCAAATTAAAAATAACTCCACGTCACTCCAAGTGGGTGGCCACTGACCAAGTGGCTCAAAAGAAACATTGAAATAAAACCTGAAAATGTCGGATGCGGCCAAAAGAAAAAGTGTATAAGAATCCTATTGTGATATGAGATCATTGAGTGGGTCCTGCTCTTTCAAGCAAAATCTACGATCCCACTCATAAGTTCATGACTCACCACAATTTTAAGAAACTTCCCCACTTCTTGCTCATCCCGATCCTCTAGGGCGTGTTCAGTAGTGGGAAACAAGCTAATTTCCCGGAAAATAATTCTACGAAAACGAAATCTGTGTTCAAATGACTCAGTTTCCTAATTTCAGAGTACAAAACAAGAAAACCGCGTTTTCTCAATTTACACTAAAAAGTAGAGAACATGGTTGGATGTGTTTTGGGCCGTTCCCCGTTAAAAAGAAAGCCCGTGTTTTCCTTCGTTTTCAAAATAGAAAACACGGAGGAGGCTGATGGCAATTAAAAAAATGAAGCCTTTCCCCTAAAATTATGGGTCTGTTCGGCAAACCTAACTGTAGCTGAAGCTGAAGCTGATTAGGTAGCTTAAGCTGAAGATGAAACTTAATAGATAATCTAATTAGGGTGTTCGGATGAATTAGCTCAAGCTGAAGCTGATTAATGTAAAATGACATAAAAGGACAATTATAATTGCCATTTATAAGGGATAATATTTTCAGTAGGGGTAATATTGGAATATAGAAAGCTTATTGATAGGAGAT
>ONZK01001690.1:4684-22392 GCA_900322385.1 Pharnaceum exiguum | reverse complement strand
AGAGCAGAGAATAATAATATCGACATTATGTCCCAATTTTTTAGCCAAGCTCGGTCCACCACTTAATTCGGTAACACCATGGCAAAGTCAAGTTGAGTTACTTCAAGCCACCCAAGTCCAGCATATACTATACCTTAAATCACAAACACAACTTATACTCCTAAATTTCCACACACACTCAGAATACCAATTACTATTTGCCCCATTGAAAGTTTGTCCCAACATAATTTATCTTCTTTCAACAAACTTAATATAAAGATTCACCTTTCCTCAAAATATACCCAATACATACATAGTACACACTAATCAACTTCATACTCCAAAACTTTCTCCAATTTCAACAATTATTATTTTTAATGCAGAACACTATAAATCAGTAATTGATTTAATGAAACTAGCAAGTAGCAGCGATGACTAAAACGTTGAAAGTTGAAATATGTTAAGTTGAGCCCATTACGAGAAACAGAATTTCAATTCCTGAAATCCATTGCAACTTTCTGGTAAAAGATGAAAGTTGAATCCAATATTTGCAAACAGAAAGAGAGAAGCTTATTCTGTCCACTTCAGTTTTTTTGGAAGGAAAGGGGGGGCAGTCAAACGAACACGGGACACACATAATGACCAGAATTCAGAAACAGTGGTTTACAACTACTTCCATCCGAAGCACCCAAAACTAATTTTTCATTCACAAGTACTCCTGAGAAAAGTAGAAAACACAAGCAAGATTCCATTGAAATCCTAACTTCTTCAGAGTCTAGAGGTCAAGATAACCATAGCCTTAACCCGAACTTTATTACAGACACATAACAATTTTTAAGAACCTACAGGTATTTGCTCACAAATCACCAAATAACAGAACCGAAAGCATACTGAACCACTGTATAAGGTTCTACATTAGCTTGTAGCTAAAATAACAGATGATGACTACCAAGTACCAACAATGATTGCAACCGCACTTCAAAGTACTTGTTTAGAAATGAGAAGAGCAAAAGACTTCCTATAATAACAACGCAAGCCTTCTTGAATAACACATCATCTACCACTGAAAGCACCTACCGGAAGCATTAAAATAAATGACTTTCACCAATGCATACATTATTAACATACATAAGATTGCGACACACCTATTCAACAAATTTCTTCCTGCTTTCATCATCTAGGAGAAGTCATCATCACTAATTTAATTCATAGTGTTAACTGTTAACCATCATCCGAATACGTAACCACCTTTTACTAGGGATCTATTGTAACACTACCACCTCTTATAACTCTTTTCATACAGAGCCACCTTTTAGCACCGTTTTGTTCGTATAAGCACACCCAATCAGATGAGTGAACAAAATGCCCTTTCTATAGCTCACATGACCCTCACTTATGCTAATGCCACTCTCCCTAATAAGACTGCATTTCACTGACTAAGCAGTTCAATCAATTGCAAACTGTGTAGTGTGCTAAGTTTCTTGAGCAACACTCACCAATTACAAACGAAAAGACCGAAGCTTTATCGTTACATTACCGGAGTACCCTATTAACAATAGAACACCAATAAGAGAAACCTCATCTCACCTTACTATTGTTTCTCTTCCTTTTCCTTTTTTTCCTTCCAACAAACATAATTTTTTACAAAGATTTCACCTTTCCTCAATAGATACCCACAAGAGACAATCAACATACACGATCATACACACCAATCCTAACAAAATGTTCGAAAAATAAAAAACAAAAGCAACATACCAATTCAAATCAAATCACCAGAAACGCCACAAAGATTTAATCTTTCTCACAAAACAAGACAAACCCACATCATAGAATCTCATAAGAACCCTAAATATGGTGGAAAAAAGTGAAATTGAAACTAAAATAAGATCTAGGGTTTTGGGGGTAAAAAAAGGTACCTTGAGTTGAGAGAGGAGATTAGTAGCTGTGTTGAAGTCATTGCGGGTGTATGCGGCTTTGAAACGCTCGAAGGTCTGGGCAAGCTCTGTCAATCTTGGATCCATGGTGAATATCTGTGTGTTGTATTACTTTCTCTCTCCTAGTTTCTTCTCTGCTAGTCTTTTTTTGTTGGAAAAGTGTGTTTTGTTTGGTGCTGTTGTTTAGTGTGAGTGAGATGAGATGGTGGTGTTTTATGGTTGCTCCCTTTCTTATATAGCAAGCCAAGTCTTTCTAGTATTTTCTTTTCTTCTTTTTCTTTTGTTCGATTTTTTTTATAGGGGAAATAAACCAAGTTTTTGTGTTTGTTTTTTTTTAATGAATATAATTTGAATTGTAAATTAGTAGTGCACAATTATTCTCTTGCATTAATATGAATAAATTTTATATAATTTATAAATGTATCTCTAAATTAAATGTTCATATAGTATACCACCCACAAAATTCTTTACATCTATGTTATGTGAAACAAAAAAAATAAGATCAATCTGAATTGAGCTAAATGTTCTTAAACTAAACGGAGAATTGGAACAATAAACCTATTCTTCATAGGAATTAGTTGAATAAATGATGGTCCACTCACCTAAGACCAAATCGGTTACATAACTAATATACCATTTTTTAATTGAAATAAATTACAGAAGTAGTTGAGAAATTTTTTTGAGCTATGGTAGTTTCTTGAACTATTTTATCTTTTTTTAAAGGTACAATTTTAAGTCGACCAATTATTGAAAAATGAACTGTTCAAGGTGTTTTTGTTTCAAAAACATAATACGGTTCTTCTAGAAGTAATGAAGTTCAAATTCCTTTAACAATTGTGATCTTTATTGATTATTCAAAGACTTCACCTTTTATTTTGTTGTGAAGATCTATCTGTTTGTACTATTAATGAAAAAAACTTTTTCCCTTTGAAGAAAATATGTTATTTATTACTAAAATTCATTTTAGATTAGGACTTCATTAATAATAACCTTTAAGTAATATAACTCCATATTTCTCTTTTTGCTTGAAAGTAGTATTTATCCTTTTTAAGCTACACTTGGATTTGGTAATAATTAGGGGTTCCACAATGAATTTCAATGGCCAACACAGGTAGCTAGAGGGTGATGGTGGTTATTAAAGAAGAGAAATGGAGGAAGAGGGGAAT
This sequence comes from Pharnaceum exiguum, assembly GCA_900322385.1. Lineage (NCBI taxonomy): Eukaryota > Viridiplantae > Streptophyta > Magnoliopsida > Caryophyllales > Molluginaceae > Pharnaceum > Pharnaceum exiguum. The sequence continues at coordinate 19,313 of ONZK01001690.1, read as the reverse complement.
CGTTACTCCTAAGGCCACGCCTGGAATCAAAGAGATGATTTAGGAGAGATGATTTGGGGAGGAAATAATACTGGTGGAATCATTCCCAGAAGGGAGTCATTACCGGAGTAATATTTTTGTTAGTTTGGAAGGGCTGAGAAAGGAAGGGAGACTGGATCAAACGGTGCTGATTGATGCTCTTAATTTTATAGGGAGGGAGAGCTGTTGAGAGGAAGAGAGAGCGAGAGAAGCAGGACATAGAATTATCTCCGATGGGGATGAAGGGGTAATCATTATTGGCTTTGGGGATGATAATCTCGGGAGATATTATTTAAGGCTAGCCAAACTACTGAAAAAGGAAGGAATTATTACTCTAGTAATTAATCTTTACTGGGAGCTGATTTTTCCACAGCTAACATTTTATGAATCCACACATAAGTTTTATATGGACCAAATTACCCTTGGATACTACGCGTGTACAACTTTCGCAATACCCCGCCATAAAAAAAAAAACTTTCGCAATGTTTTCCCAGTTTCAGCCGGTCAGCCACTCAGCCCTATGTTTTGCCAGTCTCAGCCGCTCAGTTCTCACCATCCCCGGCGACACAGTATATATAAATGCAAGACCCCGATGAGTAAATGTCATAAATAAGAAAAACCAAACAAAAAGCCATATTTTAGGGTGGTTGACAGTATTATTGTAGCCCTATTAAATTGTCAGCTTATGTTGTCACTTATCGGATCTTTGAATACTACTAATTCTTCATCACCCGGAAAATGGAAAATGGAAAAGCCAAGTCTAAATTTGTAATTTGTGAATTATTTGGTTCAAATTTAGCAGTACATAGTCAATCACCCCATCTAAATATTTCCAGATTTTTGGTCAAAAGGGGAAGACAAGAATATTAAATAACAAAGGTAAAGGAAAAATTAATGGCTTTGGCCTTCGGGCTATCGAATGCGGACATGAGCGATGGCATTAGTGGCGGTACAACTGTGCTGATGTGGGAGGACGAAACTTAAAGTGGTTATGGCGGCCACTACAGAAAAAACGGCAAAAAGGGCCATCTATTGTTATATTTAATTCATCAAGGGCAGTGTCGATTATTAGATCTGACTTTTGACTTTTGCAACGACGTCAAGTTTCGTGGTGGCAGTTTCGCGATTTGGCTTGAGGAGAGAGAAAAATCTACATCAAGATCAACTGCTGGAGTTGAGGGTGGTGGTTTAAAGCTATGGGTGGTAGTGGTGGTGACTGGTGAGGATGAGGGTGGTGCTTGAAGTTTCTTATTGATCCAAGGCTCAAAGATATGAATCGTATGATCCATAAAAAAAAAAGGTTATGCACGTATGAAATCAAAGGGTAATTTGGTCTATTAAAAACTTTTTGTGTGGATCCATTAAAGGCACGTTGTGGAAAAATCAGCTGCCATCTTTACTCCCCTATCACTAACAATCCAGGCAAGCCCTAAACAATTACTCTTGAGAGGACTTCAATTGACTAATTACCATTTGGACAATTATCCTCAATTAGGCAAAGCCCTTGAGAAAATATCACCCAAAAATTTGAAATGGAACAAAAGAAAAGAGAAAAGAAAAAGAAGAAAAATACTTAGTTGAAAACGAAGCAACTGTTCTAGAGTCTAGACCACCCTTATCTATATATCCACGATTATATCTCTAGCAACCAGAGAGGCAGGCATAAGAAAAAGAAGCAAACGCCACTGCTTCTTCCAACACCACAATGGCAACATCAACAGCACTCTCCCTCACCAAAACAACACCCCTCCCTTCTCCCAACATTCCCTTACCTCGACTCCACTCTCTCTCCTTCCGCACAACCCACAAACCCATCAGAATAACCACAACAACAACAAGAGCCTTGTCACTAGACTTTGACGACTCGTTCTTCGAGGAGAAGGCACTAGCAGCAGGGCTTGGGCTTTCAGGGTTCGACGATGATGACCTACCTTTAACTGATACTGATGATGATAAGCCTGAGATAGAATGCCCTCCTGGCCTTAGACCTTATGAGACTATGATTATGCTTAAGCCTGATTTGTCTGAGGATGACCGCTTGGCCTTTTGCCAGCGCTTTGAGGAGGTACATATCTTCTTTTTTTTTAATGTAAATTTTTGTTCGTTTTTGTGGGGTGTCTTTAATTTCTTAGTAAAATGCTGGTGTGATGAAAAAGATTAGTTCTTTTTGTGTAATTATGTGATTTTTGATGATTTTTTCTTAGGAGAATGTTGTTGTTATTTTTTTTTCATGTAAAGGCTTGTTCTTTTTTGTGTTTTCTTTTGTGGGGTGCCTTTAATTTCTTGGCAAAATGTTGGTGTGATGATAAAGATTAGTTCTTTTGTGTAATTATGTGGTTTTTGGTGAGTTTTGCTTTGTGGGTTTTGATGAATTTCTTAAGAGAATGTTTTTGTTGTTGGTTTTGTTGGAAATTTGTGAAAGATTGTGTGGAAGGGTGATTGTTAAGTTAGTTAGGTGATTGAAAAGTGCTGAGTTGAGTGTAATGATCAACACAGCCCGTATAGCTCAGTGGTAGAGCGTCAGTCTTGTAAACTGAAGGTCTGTAGTTCGATCCTGCATGTGGGCATTTTGTCGTTTCATTTTATCCATCCACGCATCTATTTCTGTGTCTGTATGTACTCACATTGTCCTTTTGGCCTAATTTGGTACAAATTAATCTTAGGGTAGAAACTGTGATTTTACTATTAGTTAAATTAGTCAATGTGATCCAAAGCCAAAGGCATTTTTTTTTATTGCCTACTGGACGTATGAACAACAACAGATGGATGTATGAACCATGAAGCTAAACTTGAATGGGGTGATTTTACAGTCTAATGTAACTGTTTGATACAAAACCACTTCTTCCTGTTTTTCTTTTGAGGAAACATATTCCCATGAGCTTTACTGAGGCCTAGATACTCTTTGAACTGCCATAGACTTTTCATGGTTTCGTCATGTGGGTGGGGTGACTTTGTCGTATTTCGATTATGAGTTCATTGCATTGCTTGGAGGAGACTGAAAATCTATCCATTAAGTTGGGTAACACAAACTAACTTGATCAAAAGCTTCGTTCCATATGCTTGAAAATGCTTTGTGTTGTTTGGTGCTTCTGCTTATCTTGTCGTCCAACCTTGTCAACTGGTAGAAGGGTAGAGCAAGAGCAGCGAAAAATGTTTTTTTTTCTTTCCATTTCTTCCCTTCCCTGTTGTTGTTTGTTTGATGGGTTGGGTTGTTAAGCTGTTGCTTGCAAACAGAGCTGCTCTGTGTAAAGAGTCCTGAGGTCGTATCCTTTTCAGTGGATTGCTGTGAGTCATTGAAGTATTGAACAAATCAATAAAAAGAACGGGAGTTAAAGTGAAACCGTAACTCCTGCATGTATGATAGCACTTAGTGTGATGCCGTCTGTGGGCTGCTCTCTTTCGTTAAGCACAAAAAATTGGAATTGTGTGCCTCTAGATACAGGTTTGTGAAATAAATGTCCTGATTTAGAATGAAATATTTTTGTAATCCTATGAGGAGTTAACAATCAGGAAATCATCCATTGGCCTTGAGGAGAATTGAACTTGGGACCTCTAAAATAAATTTCAATGGTCTTACCAACAGAGCAACCCACTCAAGGTTAGAATTCAGACAAGATAATATCTGTGCCCTTAGAAAGAAATGATTTGCCTTCCACTTTTCTTGTTTCCGAACAGTTGAGTTATTATCAGGAGCATGTTCCATGGTGGCATAATATATTTAAACCCCAACCTCAAGATTAGGTTGGGGAAGGTTCTACCGCAAGTCCGCAACCTCAAAAACTCCCTTCATACTGAACGATTCATATTCTTTTCCTTTTCCTTCCCTTTCAAAGCTCCAGATTATTACATCAAAGTCAATCTCTTCAGGAGTCTGGCACTTGCCATCTACTTGGCCGGTTGGCCCTATCAGATTAGCATTTCAGTGCAAATATGACAAAAGTGCTGTACTAGCTTTATGATCACTCTCTAATACCTTGTGAGTCAAGTGATGGTATGGGAAGGCTAGGTAGCATCTACGTGCATGTGATGACCATTACAATCTAATGGATAATGGGACAGTTTTATTGTCGAATCATGGTTATGGTCAAGTGTAAAACATATATTGACTACAAGGCTTGTAAACATCCACGCCCTAGAGGTGTATTGGTGTATACATTGGTAAAAGTTGTTGTTGCACTTTTTTTTTTTTGTTCATGTCATTTTATTTTATTTTCCTCATATTACTCCTATCCAGCTCCGCTTATAAATATATCAATATTCAGTTAATAAGCCCTCAAGAGTATCTGCATAGTGTATATTCAGTTCCTCAGGCCTTTGTTTAAATGTTGCAGTGGCTTGTTGCTGGAGGAGCCATGTATGTGCAAGTTTATAACAGAGGCGTGATTCCGCTGGCTTATGAGATAGAGAAGAGAAACATATATGACGGAATTGCTCACATCTACTTGGATGGACTTTTTCTTATGTTCACTTACTTCACCAAACCAGAATCCATTAATGGGATGAGAGACGAACTTAAGATGGATGAAGATTGCATCCGTTATAACACTTTTTCAGTGTGGAAGCGGACAGTAGATAAAATAAGGGAAAGAAAGGTACCTTTAGAATCTGAAATTCCAGAGGACGAAGTTGATGAAGGTGATGAAGTTGTTGAAGATTGACAGGAGGAAATAAGTTCCCGGTATCTGTATCTGTATCGTACATTTGCAATTACGGTTTCTGTAGCATAATTTTTTTGCTTGTTCAAAGATGCCAGTTTTTTGATTGATTTATAAGTGCATGAATTTAGCTTGGTTAGTGCCATTGTGATCAGAATCACGCTTTTTAGATCTTGCCATTCATGTATCTCGAACCCCATCTTCGGAAGAATGAAACCATTGCGGATCAGTAGGCGTTGTAGATTGGGTTGTAAATTGCAATGATGTTTTTCTGGGTGTGATCGCTATAACGTGGGAGTAACTGATCTGATCATTCTCCTAGGTACTAACCGTATTTGTTGATTATGACGGCCATTATCTCATGGTCTTGGCATAACAATATGATTGTTGAGTGAGTGCATGAATGGGAGTATGGGACATCACTTGTCAGGATGAATGTGTTGATTGCAGGTACGCAATATAGGCATGCATATTAGCTTATACAGGAAGACACCCAGCATTTCTGAAACATTCGAATGATCACATTGCTAATCAGAAAAGCCTCATCCAAGCAGCCAGAAAAAACCTTGTTGAAACCAGTTTTTAGAAATAAGGCACTAGATGAGCTCTAATATACACTTGAAAATCTCCTACTTGGAAGGATGCTTCGCATATGATGCGTAAGACGTTATTTACACGAGCTTAGATCAGATCAACTCACTTTAACTTCTAGTCTTAATCGATAGATAATTAAATCAGATTTAGTTCAATTGAACTCAGTTTGTGTAGGTGCTAATAGTCAATATTTGCCGCCTCTCATAGTGGGTGATGAAGTAAGAATTGGTAAAAATATCCACACATCCAACTATCATACGGAGTATTAAGTTAGCTAAATCCTTGTAAATCAATCTGTCTCAGACAGCACTAATCATGCATGCTGATGGCTTGTGAGTTGTGACAGTTGCTGAGATATTTTGTTCGTTTAGCAATTTGAAGAGCCGCTTAACTAGTTTATGAGTAGCACGTTTGATTGGAGACATGAGATATGATTATCTTGGTAGGATTTTCCACAGCTCAATCATCTCTCTAGGTACTACTATTACGAAGCCTAAGTTTAATCTCCACTTTACACTTCCATCTAATAAAAAAGCTATACGTGTAGGTAAAATTTTATGATCTTCGGATTTGATGATGCACTTGCAAGATCTCATCTTTTCGAGATTGGACTTCCCACATATCTGTCAATGGACTGGGGGTGAAGGGGCTTTTATAATCCACTAGTTCATTTTTATCAATATAAATATACATCATTATCCACTGTGGTGGAGAACTTAATGATATTGAAACAATATAGTAATAAGTGGCTAATCCTTTTGTTTTCATTTTGAAGGCAAAAAGACTGTCAATTTATGCATATACATATGGGAAAAATTGTCGACTATAAATTTCTCTATGTTTTTTTTGTGTAAAGGTAGGCATTGAGGGCGATAAGAATCAAACTCCCAACCGTAAGGGTTGAAGGTGTGATTTCTACCACTTGAGCAACCCTCTATGTTTGATAGACATTCCTCCATACAAGTACGGTCATCAATTTTGTATAGCCGTAATCAGGCAAGCTCGTATGCTACTCGATTGCACTATTGTCAATCTTACAAGTTAATGAGCTACGGTAACAATTACGAGAAACAAGTTACGTATTGTATCAGCGTTTACACCCCTCACCCCAAACCAACGAACCCCAAAAAAGGGGATTGAAGAGCATTGTGACCTCTGACTAAGGATCTTTCATCATTGTCAAAGGCACGTCTAATAGCTGAGTACTGATATTTGTCTTAATTGGGAAGTGACTGATCATCTATGCATTGCGAGTGATAGCTTTAATTTGTAGTTGAAAAAAAGCTGTTAGAAAGTGCTTATCTGACATGTTAATTTTTCTAATCGAAGGTATACGTACTCTATAACTTCACTAGATTTACATCTAGTTGGTGTCATCGGTGAGTTTGATATACGTGAAATTAAACTCCTTTCATCCAATTGGACACCCAAAAAAAAAAAACTTTCATCCAATTGATTTTTTTTTTTCATCCAATTGAATTGAAGATACATTCGATGACTCAAACTCTAAAATTTACTTCCAACACATATCGTGTTGCAAGAGCAAATTTTGCATAACTTGCCAGTAGTGATGATAAATTGAAACCTATTGAAATTTCCTTCTGTTTCATCCATACATACTGAAATATTATCATTTCTGATTCGGGTATGGAGGAGTGGCAAAGGCATATTAGCATGTGATTATGTGAATGTAGTAGTTGCTACAACGAATACACTATACCGATAATAAAGAAACTCTTCTTATATTTTGGTAGAAGTATAATCAAACAAACTACTCCAAAACAAGAATATGTTCTGCACTTGCAGGTTTTTGCAATAATAATGTAGAGGTGGAAGGCCTGGAAACAATGACCGCTGCTTTTTGTACTTGAAAAATTCTAAAGTTTATGCCACCTTCCTTTTTGTCTTAATGTGAGATTAAGAAGAATCCTGTACACTATCCTGAACTTTATTCTAATAATTCAAGTTGATCATTTACATAAGACAATGAAAACAATCTTTACACTTTTCAAGTAATTGATATATACATTATGCACACTAAAAAAAACTGATATGTTTAACACAAAAAATTGTGTAAACCCGCCGTTATATATATATGAGATTGCGTATTAATGACGGAATTTTTTTGATTAATGACCCATCGATGGTCATCTAATAAACTTATATATGAAATGTGTTCACACAATATTACCGGTCACTCATTTCATGCGGCAGGTTGAACAGAATCACCACTCAAGAATCAAGATACCACCAAGTCACCTGTCACCAACACATCAATGGTTGACTGAATGACTGCTACATGAAAGATATGAAACTTGATCATGTCATAAAATTCAGCAAATTCTAGCTGTTCCAATATACTCCTTTCTTTTTTCCCTTATCATCATGCAAATACCAAATACATCAGGTGACCTTTTTAAGATTGCCAACATGAATGTGAGAGGGTACTAGGGCCATAAGTGTGCTTAGTGTATATAAGGCCCCATTTTGCTTTTTTCTTTTCCCCTTCATAGTGTGATTAGTGGAGAGTCATGGGCTTGTCCCATCGAATTGAAAAAACCATAGAGAATATATCATCATGTGTGGTTGATCTAAAAGCTCCCTTGTAGCCTCCTATTTTGTGAACAAAGTAACTTAATTTAGTTGTCCTTTTCTCAACTGACCCTCCAACTCCTGAAACCAAAATTTTGATAACAAAAATAAAAGAATACTTCCCTATGCTTCTCTGCCCTTTCTCTCTATATATAAATACAAATGATCACACAGCTAAATGCTTCCTCTTCTTCTAGCTTCATATAAATGTAAGCTTAGCTTAGAGTTTGTGTGTCAAGTGTCAACATTCAACTCTTAGAGATGGGGAGACATGAAGATTCATCAGTATCTCCAAATCCTAACTTATACCCTGAAGAGTTACAACTTAAGCTATACCAGGCCTTTATTTTCTCCATACCAATATTATTTTCCATAATTTTGTTTCTTCTTTTCTATCTTTTCTATCTGAAGAGAAGAGCTAATAATAACATGCCCTCCCAACCCTCAAGAATTCAGCAATCTGCTTCAAACCAAACTGTTTCGTTCATCTCTCCTGTAAGTGCCCTTACACTTTTTGAGTAGTTAAAAAATTCATTCTAATGATAAAATAGCATACATCTTGACTAGAACAGTTGTAGGAACTAACACATGGGTATGCATCTCATTATCTCATTCAATTGTGTTGCAGCCTTGGCATACGGGCATCAAGGGGGAGCTTAAAGATAAGCTCAATGTTGTTGTGTTTGATGAAGAACTAAAGGCGAGAGATTCACTGTAAGTGATTGATTAGTTGCTGTGCATAATTTCAATCATAAAGCTAAATAGTTTCATTCTACAGATAATAAATTAAAGCTAGTTGTCTGATGGGCTGTGGGAATGCCATGATTGCGTTACTTTTTTTTACCTTTCAAAGAAAAGTGCGGGTTTTATACTATTTGGTTATGATGATAATGATTCCAGGTGAGATTTAGTGAAAGTATTGGGTATATATTCCGATACTCATAGATCGACCAAATTCTATACTGAAGGACACTTAAAGTTCATGCATCAGCATCATGCATGGAGTGGTTAAGACTTAAAAGAGGGATAGTGCCTTGTTAGCAACTTAGCATAATGTATTATTAGGTGTATATATGAGGTACAGTAATTGGCAATATATACCATTCCGTCCAAATCTTCACTATCTATGCTAAGGAACTTGTGGGAAGAAATAAAAGAGAGCCTAAAATTAGAAAATGAAGTACTTGTAGATCAATATCATCTCACAATAGCTGGATGTTACGAATTATCTTCCTGCAGTGTGTTCTCTAACTTTCGCTCAGTCCTAAATTAAGAATGCCCATCGGAGTGCAGCAACCACCTATTATCCAAAATTGAACAAAGTAAAACAAATCGATTTTATTGCTTTATGATGGCCTAATTATATTCTGTATGATGACCTTGTTATACTTTATTCATAAGAGAGACACATAATGGAAAATGAGAAATAGAAGTAACGGGATAGCAAGTTCTTGTTCATTACATTGAATTACAAATTTTAAACAGAAGCTAGTGAACCAAATGCTATAAGTTGTAAATAAACTTTTAAGTTCCACTGACGATTAGGGGGGGAAGGGAATGAATCAATGAATCATACTTTACTCTTAACTTTAACACAAAAATACTTTACTCTTTCAGTACAAGAAAAAACTAGCTAATACGTTTTTCTTTGCACAAACTACTAGTGTGGGTGTGCGACTTAATTGTGAGAATAATTTAGATTATCCATCTGATGTACGTACGCAAACTAACAATGTTGACTTGTTGTGGTCATGTACAGGTGTTGCGTTTGCTTAGGAGAATTCGAGTTGGACGAAGAGTTGAGGCAACTACCCTTGTGCAAACACATGTTCCATGGGGATTGCATACGCCATTGGCTTCGAGCAAATGCCACGTGTCCGCTTTGTAGGTGTCCAGTCATCTCCCCCATTAAGATGAGTCAACCTGTTGGGCTAGGGCTCATTCCGACCCGCCAAATGAATGACAATTTTAATCAGGGGCTAGACCAAGTAGGGAATGTTGGAAGCAGCTCAACTATGAACATGACTTCAAGATCAGAAGAACATGTAATTCAGATTACTGTACTGCCATATTCTGGTATCTGAGTGTCACCATTTAGCTTAATTGAAGTAGTGTACGAGGAAAGTGAAAAAAGAAAATTAATGATCATAGTCCCTGAAGTTGGTCCAGGACGAAAAGGGGGCACATTTTTGTAGATATAGGATGACAAGAGGAAAAAAATAGTTATGGATCGGACAAAAATAATGTAAGGCATAAATTGTATAGTACGTTACTGTTGCATTCCAGACAAGTTAGGCATTGTATCTTTGTTCTGTCATTTCCATCTTCAAGCTGGGGAAAAAGAAGAAGAAAGAAAGTAAAAGGTGGTATTTCGTTACAGTAAACATTTTTCAAGTCTTGCACGATTGTAGCCTTGTAGGAACAAAAGTATTGGCTATGACTTCCATCAAGATATTGTAGGAACAAAAATGTAATTTTATCTATTGCTAATACACGTCAATTAGTGATTCAATAGTGCTCAATAATTGGCTACCTACTACACGTGGTTTCATATTTGATTTAGCTAGTGGAAAGAGCCAAGAGGTACAGCACTTTAGGGTGTTTGTTAACCATGACTTGAAGTCTTGAATTCATCCTAAGACAAGTTTGGGCAACAAGCTTAAAGGCCTTTTTTTTTTTTGGGGTGAACCACGTTGGGCGAGCTTATAAGCTAGGAGTATTTTATTAATGGAGAGCATATATGCGCTTCAATCAGCCTGACCTATCTATTACGAGTACATCTTTTACTAAAAGAGGTATTAATCCAACAGGAGGCCTACTGAAGATTTCGATTTGAGCTGAGTTTGTATGGCTGTTTTTTGCTAGCCAGTCAGTTGCGCAATTGACCACCCAACCTGAGGCTTGCAATAGATGATTGCTCAACCAACTAGTAGTTCGGATTCGCAGGTTGAGGTGCGATGCAAACTTGCAAAGCATAGTCACGACAACTTGAGTGTTCATCTCCAAACATCTTTTTGAGATGCAAGTTGTATGCTAAATGCAGGGTTTAGAGGCCAGCTTAAAGGCGTGATTAATTCATGTGTGACGGATTCAAAGTCTAAGGTAAAAATACTAATGATTATAGTTGAAGTATAAAGCTAATAGAAGAGCAACCGGAATTTAAAAGTCGAACACAACATGCTCAAAGTAGAACTATACTAACATTAAGGCAGTTTGATGAAAAGTCTCGCTTATCAGTGTTGGGTTGTTGTCTACGGTACGTTAAACCCTACAAAGAGGTGATATAAACTTGTGAGGATCCAACTCAAAATTAATTGGCAATAGGTGAAAGCCACTACATACAACCAATGTGGAACGATAAGTCACCACTACAACACACAACTTTACATCTACATACTTGTCTCCTTTGATTCATTAATCCTAATAAGTTTATTTGGGCTCAAACTTTGTAAACGGCATTGAACTGAACTCAAAAGTATCTAGACTCAATTGAATTGCAAAATTTAAAATGATTGCTTCAAAAGAGCTCAAGTCTAACATAACAGAGCCCAAACTATTATACATTACTGCCTTTCAACTTTAAGAGAAGCACCACCAGCTAATTAGGCATAGAAGTGACACCAGAAATGTTGCAGCTAAAGTTGTCTTGGTGGGCATCCTTCCCTTATCAGTCCTAAAGGCCATAGCTTCATAAATCGGCCAGCAATTAATCACCACAAAACCAGACAGCAGAGTTTGTAGAATCAGTCCCTCTAAGCTTGATGTTTCCCTTGTGATCATCCAAATTGCGCCCACAACAAGAGAAATTAAGTTGATCATGGCGGCCATGGTCAGTGAGACAAACATTGGGCAATCGACGCCAAACTCGTAAATGCCTTGATCGTACCTCTTACTAAGTTCATCATCTTGCACTTTACTGGTCACGTCGAACCCTCGTACTGAAACACCTAGTGAAGAGAGAGTGTACTCTATGCACGCAAACAAGTAACATGTAACACCACTTATCATATAAATCCTCTGAGAATTCCACCACCTCTCAAATGTCCCCTTCTCTATTAGGTAATCGAACAGATCCTTTGCGTTTGCTCCAACGAAGAGGAAAATGTATACAAGGAGCCATGACCCTGTGACCTGCATTCAACATAAAATGTTACACCATGGACATTAAAAGTAATACTAAGCAAGTACTTCAATATTGCCACACAACGAACAACATTGCGTAGACAATTAGTTTCATCTAAAATCGAATCAAAACATTCCAATACTACTCAGTATCGAGTATCTAGCAAAAGAAAAAAAACGAGCAGAATCCTTTACTTTCGATTTTAATACACTTTATAATTGTACCTTAGGAAAGATGGAAACTCCATTGAGGAGAGCAAGTTGAGGGAGATAGGCATATATTGTCAATGGAATGCATTGAATTGGCCAAATTGCATAAGAGTTGAAAGCCAGCGCCCCCAAACCCAATCGTGGTACACCATACGTTATGGTACTATACTTTGAGCAAAGTACATCCAGCAGTCCATTGCACCACCTCTTGCATTGTCCCAAAAGATCGATCAACGTCGATGGGGAACCGCCCAAAAACGCTGGCCTTTTTGGGTGACAAAGGTAGCCCTTCCATCCTTCACATTGCATCCGATATCCAGTATAATAGTCCTCTACCAAGGATCCATAACGAAAGCCCAACTGCATTCACAGTCAAAATAGCTCGTTTAAAACATGCAACATGATACCAGTCTATGCTATATATGAAGGCTAGTGTCTAGATTGAGAGTAAGAAGAATTCATTTGTGGTTTTTCGAAATGCATTCATGTATGTAGATATTCATTTGAGCGATAATTGAAAATGCATCAGGGTATACTATGGCCATAATTCACTTAGGCGTATCTTATAATTTGCCGAAGGGTAATGGGGGTACATAATGAGAAGAGAAATGCAAATATTTAACGTTGTTGCGCTTACCTTTGTACCCCATCCAGTGTTGTCCTCGTAGTCACAGGCTGCAACTTGATGGGCTGATGCTAAAAGCTCCGGGGAATCTATGGGCTTCTCAATGCAACAACTCGGGTTCAGCTTGGGAATTTCGGGCTCAATCATTTCTTTTGGGCTTCCGAAGAAGGCCCTCCGTTGAAAGAAAGAACCTGTGCCAACATAGTTTGGGCCTTGAAGCCCGTCCATACCTTGTGCATTGATTTGGAAAAGGCGCTTGTGCTCGGCACCGTATATATCACCTTTGTTAAGGCCAGTGAACATTTGTGGGAACTGAACATATCCTAGATTGTGTCGTATCGATGGGTCTAAGAAGTAACACAAGACTCTCTTGACTGTCTGTGGGTCGTTAGAAGACATATCACAGTCCAAGGTTAGAACTATTGGTGCATTTGTCATAGTTGCCGATACCCGAACCTATTAGTAAGGAAACACCGTAAAGGAGAATTATATCAGGTTTAAATCATCAGACAATATCAATAACAATACCCCAATGTGACATTATAAAGATGGTGATAACGATTCACCAAATATTATCGTTAAGAGCTTAACATAGTAATAAAGTGAAAAAAAAATGATGTATCACTCACACGGGGGAAAATGCGGTACGATTTAAATGATGCTAAAGATTTAGGAGCTACAGCGCACTGGTGAAAACCAAAAAGTAGTCAAGGTCTCAACTGACTCTCAAGGATGTCTAGGACTTGTATATTTCGTTCAGCTCAAGGTTTATTAGTTTAGTTCGATTTACGATTTATCAGTATCCATTGAGAAGTATGACTATGACAGTATGAGAACATTCCATGAGAACAACTTCTCTAAGTCATCTCCTAATAAAAGCCTAAAATTAAGCCTTTTTTGTTTGATGGGAATGATATGCACTCACCAGAGTATTCAGCGCTCCAGCCTTGAAGCGATGGTGATGGTCCTTGTTTTTCTGTCTCGAAACATATATCAAGTTGGGCATGACTTCGCCTGTAGCGTCCTTGTCCCTTGTATTGGCTAACAAAACCTAACATATAATCAAATTTCATGTTCAAGCGTCACCAAAACAAAAAAAGACATGTATTGTGCACAATCTTTCCCGAGTTCCTCGCATTAGTATCACATGTGGGCGTACGAAATTTGAGTTTGTACCTATATCAGAAAACAATCAACGATGTCAAGGGTAGCACCTGAATAACTGTTTGATGATTGCGACTAGTAAATCCAGGGGTCCATTTTGCTAGGGCCTCTCGAGTTGCTTCATCGTCAATATGCTCACCTGTAACACAACCCCTCTCCAATGTATTTTCAATTCTCACTTTCATGCTTTCGTACATGGTCTGCATCACATGATATATATTGTTCATGTCAGATTCAGAGACAAACCTATCTATACTCCGTAAGTCCGTATATATTTAGCTAGGTCCTGAGGGAAAACATATACTCCGTAATAAGTAATAACAGTACACCATTATATTCAGCTTCTTCAATTCATTCGCGTGATCAGTTGACAAATTCTATCATACAGATAATTTAACATTGGGTCTTTATCATTTTTTAAGAAGTTGGGCTTAAAATAAGAGAGAAAAACAAATTGGGTGTAAAGTATAAGATACACCCGGGTGTACTAATGAGATACTCGATCAGTTGCACTCAGCCTCTCAATGAATCTTTATCATTAGACATAAGCTAATAGCAAGAAGTGTGTAGTTGGTTTCCCCAGAATTGTAGTTCAGATTCAAGTCGGTTCAGTGAGGGCGACCGCGAAGGTCACCGAATCCCCCCCCCC
>ONZK01001689.1:78460-89364 GCA_900322385.1 Pharnaceum exiguum | reverse complement strand
ACCCCCCCCCCCCCCCCCCCCCCCCCAACAAAAAAAAAAAACAAAAACAAAAAAACACTTCATTTTTCTCAACCAACAAAAACAATACTCCATTCTCTCTCCCCTTCCCACCAAACAAATCACCCCAAACCTCACCCTCTCATTTAAAAAAAAAAACAATTAATTACCAAAATGAACAACTTCATCCCGCAAGCAAAGGCGGCGGAAGCATCAGAGGCGTTAGCATCCCCATTCACAGCAATAGAAAAGAAGCTCCAAATCATGAGAGACATAACAGTAGCAGACATACGCTTAATGAAGGACAAATTCACAAACTCAGCCTCATCACTAATCGAGCAACACGGACACGGCACATTCTCAAGCTTCATCAACTCAACCAACACATTCTCTCTCCCGGCAGTGAAGTCTTCCCCCATGGCAGTCGAGATTGAGTTTTATAACAAGATTAAGCCCAGGATTAGTGAGTTGAGGAGGGTTTATTCGACGCCGGATTTTGGTGGTGGGAGGGGGAGGAAGGGGAGTGTTTTGAAGTGGCCGAGGGTGAGAGTTGGGGTTGTGAGTGGGAGGAGAGGGGAAGGGGAGGGGGAAAGGGAGGAGGAGGAGGAGGAGAGAGAGTGGAGTCGTGAGTGGGAGAGGAATTTGAAGGTGATTAAATCTGGGTGGAAGGAGTTTGAGAGGAAGACTAATGAGAAGATTAAGTTGAGCTTGGTAAGACACTAAGAACTAACAAGGGTTTTATTGATTATTTTATTTCTTTATTTATTTATGGCCGAGTTTTTTTTTTAGTTCAGTTCAGTTGAAATTCTCGGTTTAGTTTTAATTAGAATTTAGTTTAGTTTAGATGTTCTTTTTTTACATTTTTTAATAATAATTTAGCGCGTGTTCAGGTTTTTCCAGTTCAGTTGTAGTATTCAGTTTTTTATATTAGAGACGAACAAAACACAATTTTATTGCTAAAAAAGGCTCATAAAAAGGAGATGGGAGTGGTGATTTGGTATTTAGAATTTGGTTTGGTGGGTTGGATAGTTAGAAAATGTTTATGTGTGTGTTTGTATGTTTAGAATTAGTTGTCATGTTGATGGTTGGTTTAATCAAGGGGTTTTCTAGTTGTCCGTTTGAAGGCTGAAATTAGTTGATGTTTAATTAAGGTTGGCATTCAAGAGAGGCGTTGTTCTTGTGGTTAGGAGTAACCGAGTAAGGTTTTGGAAATTCGAGAGATTGAAATGGAACTTCAGATGAGTTTGAGATGGTACTGATGAAATTTAGGGTGGTATCAAAGGAGGGTACTTTAGCCGACCCCAATGAGTATAAGGATTCTTTATTAAGGCTATGTTGTTGTATTGAAGAGTGTACTTGATTATGAATTAGTCATCCGCGTGGTAGTTTGGGGAAGGACCGAGGGAGGAGTCAGTTGAATGGAATTGAAATAGGCGGAATAAGTTGAAAGAGATTTGGGTAATTCAGTCTGAAGATGGTTGTGAGTTTGCCACCCTAGTGGTGTCACTTTTTTTTAAGTTTTTATGTTAGGTATTAGGAGATGCTTTGCCTGGTGAATATGGTTTTGGTTCTTGCATGTTTATTAGACTCCTTCATCGCCAAAAGATTATTTATCATGATTCTGTTTGAAGTACAAGACTATGTATATCATGCTTGTAACTATGTATATCATGCTTGTAACTATCCCCCCTCCGTCCCCCTTTGAACTAGTGATCACATTTCTGTTGTGGTTGGAAGTTCTTTCAGATTCGAATATTGGATGGAGTTGTTTGAATTTGTGTTAGGTTTTTTGGTTGAAGAATTTGTGTTAGGTTTTAATGTGAATATTGAGTGTAAGTAGAAGATATCGTTAGGTGTGATTGCAGTATTGGACGATTATTTTTTTCTTTGATGTTGGGATGTCTATTTTTCTACTTCGTAATGAGGGTTCGAGTATGCTGATGTTTTTTCGCCTTGTTGTTTTTACAGAAAGCATTCCGTTGGGACTCTCAGGACACTCAGGTTGGTCATCTTGACTGCTTCTTTTCCGTTGTTCTTTTATTTCTGATTGTGGTGTTTGTTGAAATTGGTTTGGTTTGTGCTAGCAATTTCATTAGCACCTAGTATGGATGAGTTGTACTGATGCCATCATCTTTTTGGTTGTTGGGAGGTGTTGCTTGAGCTGAATCTGTGTTCGAAATGAATTAATTGGAATATTTTTTTTGGCAGTTTTCTGCAAGATGAAATTGGGTTGGGTAGTGTGTTAGATGATTATGCCTAGTTATTGGAAGACTACTTTATTCTTCGAATGCCTTGCAATAATTTAGCCGCATGGATTTGGATTCTGATTCTTTTCCTTCTCCTTTTTTGTTCTTGTAGCAGGAAGTACCACCATTGGACTTGTCTGAAATTATTGCGTGTATTGTTAGACGGTCTGAACCCTTTCTTGATCAGCTGGGTGTTAAAAAAGGTGAGCATTATGCTTTACATCTTCCACTTATTTTTTAACTCTTTAATTGCTGGGTTCTGTTACATATCTTATGGCTTGGTTCTTGTATTTGGGATTTGGATATCAACATTCTATCTTTTTGATTGCTATTTTTGTTTTTGGGGTTGGCGAGCAAGGACCAAATGGGATCCACACAACACACTTGCACGCATCCTAATTTGATCCTTGCCAAGGAGATGTCACTTGGTTTGACTTTCTGGGCGTCACTGGCCTACCATGCAACTCCCCTTCCTTATCAAGACGTGAGATCAGCAATGCTTGTCTGACACTCTGACTCTGTAGTCTGTATACAGAGTTGCGTTAGAAATAGTGTTACTTTACAACCAGGGTTATTTTATCTGGGTGGTCATGGAATCTAGAGTACGATATTGCTATAGGTAGATTAATCATTCTCCTGTATTAGTGTTGTTGATACTTAATACCCAGCGCATCTGCGCATGAAGTGTCTAATGACCTACAGAAACAACTTGTTTGTAATATTAGGGGGTAAGAGCGTTAGGCGGTTCATTATTCAGATTCCGATGAAGGCGATATTATACTTGGCTGTGGTTGTTCTAAATTGGCTTCTTTGTACTTCCATTAGCTTTATGAAGGTATTTGTTGGTGCCAATGCGATTTAAGTATGGGAAGTTAATACTAGAAATGGAGATAGCCTGAAGTCTTGATGTGGTATTAAGTATATGGTGGAACGTTTTATACTGGCCTATCAAAAAACCACAGACACTATGGAAAGGCTATGTACTGTCCTGTTACAAAGGGTTGTCTTGTCCTGGTTTGTTTGTTGGAGTTGTCTGTGTTTCAACTTTCAAACCTGTGGGATTCAGAAAAATAATTGTCTGTACTTATTTTGTTGTAGATGTATGTGACAAAATAGTGGAGAATTTGTGTAGCAATCGTAAGAACCATCTCCTTCACCAATCATTATCTGGAGGAGAATCATCTCCTTATGACGCTGGTGATATCAACGATGAACTTGATTTAAGAATTGCCAGTATTCTTCAGAGTACTGGGCATCATTATGAAGGAGGCTTTTGGTCAGACTCTGGGAAGATGAAGCCATCAGACAAGAAAAGACATGTTGCCATTGTCACCACTGCTAGCCTTCCTTGGATGACCGGCACTGCAGTGAATCCATTGTTTCGTGCTGCATACTTAGCGAAATCTGCACAGCAGAAAGTAACTCTGTTAGTTCCATGGTTGTGCAAGTCTGACCAAGAATTAGTTTACCCTAACAGCCTCACATTCAACTCACCAGAGGAGCAAGAGGCTTACATCAGAAACTGGGTCGAGGACAGGATTGGTTTCAAAACTGATTTCAAAATATCATTTTACCCTGGAAAGGTGAGCTTTCTGTTAAAATCTTTTTTATTTTTGGTTAATGAATTTTTACACTATGTTGGCTGTTTTTTCTAATTATTTGTGTATGTTTATAGTTCTCAAAGGAGAGGAGGAGTATCATTCCTGCAGGAGACACTTCCCAATTCATCCCCTCGAAAGATGCTGATATTGCTATCCTTGAAGAACCAGAACATCTCAACTGGTATCACCATGGCAAGCGGTGGACTGACAAATTCAACCATGTGGTTGGGGTTGTACACACAAACTATCTGGAGTATATTAAGAGAGAGAAAAATGGAGCTGTACAGGCTTTCCTTGTAAAGCATATAAATAACCTTGTGGCCAGAGCGTACTGTGACAAGGTAACTACATACTTTCTACTACAATTATTTGAGTTGTTCAGTTGATTTACACGTAAGTCCTTTTCTCCACCCGCTTGTGATAAAGAAGGTAGAAAAGGGACGGTGAAAGACAAAAGGGAACTGTTGAAGCTTCTTACATGTTGAGGACATGTCTGTTCCTGCTAAGGATGTAGATTCTTGCAGTTAAAACTTTTATGGTTTATTTCACATGCTCCCTTTCTTACAGTTGCTAAAAAAAAACACAAGTATCCCCAGGATAGTGATACACGGTGATTGCTGCTGAGTGCTGATATCACCACTGCAAACATGTTGTGTACTTGTCTGTTCCTGCTAAATTGTTTCAGTTGAGCTGTGAGGTGCTGGATATAGATTCTTTCAGTCAAACTTTATGGTTTCTTTCACATGCTCCCTTTCTTATAGTTGCTAAAAAAAACACCAGTATCCCCAGGATATTGATACACGATTAGATTGCTGCTGTGTGCTTATATCACCACGTCTCTGCTGTAGAGTTAACTGGTTCTGTGTGTGATCCAGGTTCTCCGCCTTTCAGCTGCCACTCAAGATCTGCCTAAATCTGTTGTCTGTAATGTACACGGTGTGAACCCGAAATTCCTTGAAATTGGAGAAAAACTAGCTTCTCAAAGGGCTTCTGGTCAGCAGGCTTTTTCTAAAGGAGCGTATTTTTTGGGAAAGATGGTATGGGCAAAGGGATACCGGGAATTGATAGATTTGTTGTCCAAGCACCAAAAAGATCTTGATGGACTTAAATTGGATGTGTTTGGCACTGGAGAGGATGCACATGAAGTCCAGAGTACAGCAAAAAGGTTGAACCTGAACTTGAACTTCCAAAAGGGGAGAGATCATGCTGATGATTCTCTCAATGGGTAAGGCTCTCTGTAACTCTAGATTTGTATGTTTAGTCTAAGGAAATTAAATGAGTACTTCAATGCAGCAATGGGTCAATCTCGGAAACAACCTCTCTGTTTTCTTAAACAGGGGTATGGTTGCGTACATCCCGACCCCGAGCACCCTCATCTAATGGGATACACTCGATTGTTGTTGTTGTTGTTGTTGTTGTTGTTGTTGTTGTTGTTGTTGTTGTTGTTGTTGTTGTTGTTGTTGTTGTTGTTGTTGTAGTCTAAGGAAATTAAATTTGGATTTAGCTTGTTATTTATCATAAGCTGAACTCTCGGGATTTGGCTGTAAAATCTGTTTGCAGATACAAAGTATTCGTAAATCCGAGTGTCAGCGATGTTCTCTGCACGGCAACTGCTGAGGCACTTGCAATGGGAAAGTTTGTGGTTTGTGCAGACCACCCATCCAATGAATTCTTCAGGTCCTTCCCCAATTGTTTGACTTTCAAGACACCTGAAGATTTTGTAGCCAGAGTTAATGAAGCGTTATCTACGGACCCTCAGCCGCTGACCGCTGAGCAAAGATACAGACTTTCATGGGAAGCGGCCACTGAAAGGTTCATGGAATATTCCGATCTTGATAAAGTTCTGAACGGGGATCCAGAGTTCAGATCAAACAAAAAATCTATGGGGAAATCGATGTCCCTTCCAAATCTGTCAGGTATGGTTGACGGAAGCTTGGCATTTGCACATTATTGCTGCACTGGGAGTGAAATCTTGAGGCTCGCAACTGGAGCCATACCCGGTTCTCGGAATTATGATCAACAGCATTGCAAGGACTTGAATTTGATGCCTCCCCAGGTAGAAAATCCCATTTACGGGTGGTGAACTGGTGATGAATAAGCTAAATAGAAGCAGTCTAAAATAGTAAATCTTTGTGTATAATGAAACTATGATACTGCCTTATTTTTTTAGAGCTCCTCTCTGGGTGGCATTTTGTAATTTTCAGTTGCCGTCGGTGAGGCCTCTCCTTTAGCTTGGTGCGTTAATGTATATAGGAGAATTTGTTATATGCTATAGAATAGCTTGTATTTTTGACTTTACCATATAAGTTAAATAATAGGATAGCAGCGATAATTTTTAGCTCGCTGTGCATCGTATGTTTCCCCCTACCCCTAACACCATTTTCTTAGCAAATAATTTTTTTCTTTGGGACAATGGCATTAGGAGCGCAGGAGTACGCAGGAACAAACTTTATACGAAAACATATTAGCAAATAGCAATAATGTACAACATTCGAATATCAATTTTTTTTCCCTTCATTAATAAAACAATAACAGAATCCAAAGGCAATAGTATCTACAAGCATTGAAAAACTCTTCCAACCAAACAACAAAATCTAAAGTTCAAGAATTTACTTAGAAATCTGTCCTGCAGTCTTCTTGTATGTATACCACTTAGCGACCCAAAGATAGACCAGAAAGTTTAGTGCACTCAGAATGGTCAGCAACCAGAAGAAATAGTCCAAATGTCCTCTGTTGAGATTGTCAGGTATCCAGCCAAGCTTGCCTCCTCTGGTGGTCACCTTAGTCACGATTGTCACGAGAAGAGAACAGAGATAATTACCCAAAGCATTTGTAGTTAGGGCCAGAGCGGAGCACACACTTCTCATGGCATCCGGCGCCTGATCATAGAAGAAGTTCATCTGTGCAATGAACACGAACACTTCTGCAGCACCAATCAGGAAGTACTGAGGCACCTGCCAGAAGATCGAAATGGGCAGCGTCGCTACATCATAGTAGTTGTGTTGCCTCACTATGCTGAGTCTGTAAACTTCTAGAAATCCTGCACAAAGCATGGAAAAGACCGAAACGACTAGGCCAATTCCCATTCTTTGGAGATGAGTCAATCCTCTTTCATGTCCTGTATACTTCCTCGCCAGTGGCACGATCAGCTTGTCGAATAGGGGAACCCAGATCAGGACACTGACGGTATCAAAGAGTGAAAGTGAAGCTGATGGAATTGTGAAGTGTCGGCCAATGTGCTGGTCCATGGTGTTGCCTTGTAACACAAACATGGTGCTCATTTGACTGTATACTGCTGAGAAGATGATTCCGGTAGCCCAAATTGGGAGCAGCCTTATGACCGCTTTCAGTTCTTCAACTTGGGTTAAGGTACATAGTCTCCAAGGATTTGCCTTTTCCATGGGGTCGTCAGCCTCTGTTAGTACTGCAGCCTTGTCAAGACAGCTGGAAAAGGGAAACATTGCACATAAGAAGCTGTAAACAATAGTTCAATATGAACAGAAGTATGCATTGTTGAAGCTGAAACATGTCTACTTCATCTTCGAGGCCTATTACTTAGCTAGCTATCATTATTGAGGTTAAAAGAATCAAAACCTTAAAACTATTTGCTAGCCCTTAAACATATCAAATCCTTGCATGCAATTGCAACAGAACAATATATATAGCTTAATTATGAAGTGATATGTTATCGGTGAAAAGCTTTGATGCAGGTTCAATATACATACCTCAATTCATTAGTGTGATCAAGCTTGCGGCTTCCTACAATATTAGATTGTTGGTCATCAGCTGTCTCATAGCAAACGTTTATCCTGAGGAACTACGACCTTCCTCTTTCTCACGGAGGCAACCACAACCTGAACAATTCTTGTCAGAGGACTCCCTCCAGACTTCTGAAACCGATAAAGGCTTGAACCCGAAAAGAACGAAACGACAGCAAGAGCCATTGCAACAGCGGGAACACCAAAGCCCCATCCCCATCCAACATGAGTTTGGATGTAAACCAAAGCTGAGGCAGCAACAAAAGCACCCACATTGATTGAAAAATAGAACCAAGTAAAGAAAGAGTCTCTTTTCTTCTTTTCTTCATCGTCAGCTTCATCAAACTGGTCTGCACCAAACGATGAGACGCAGGGCTTTATGCCACCAGTTCCCAGGGCGATCATATAGAGTGCTATATACATTACTGCCTTTTGGGGGGTCGTAGGGTGACATTTGCCTTTGTCACATAGAGGAACTAGCGTGGGTGCGAAAGCAGACAGAGTTAGCAGTCCCATACCCTGCAGCAAATAAATGTACAACCATTAGTATAAACATGTTTAATAACAGTCCGCAACTTAGTTTAAGCATAAAGGATCCAAAATTTAATAAGAAAATTAAAGGATTGAAGGAAAAAACTTACGAAAACATAGATGATTGAGAAGATGCCGATAACCCAGTATCTTCCCAAGTAAGCATCTGCTACAAAGGTTCCAATAAGAGGCATCAAATAGCATGTCCCTGACCAATTGTTAACTGTGTTTGAGGCAGCAGCGTTTCCCTGACCCATACGTTCAATCAAATAGTTCACGAGATTTGTACTCATCCCGTAGTAAGCCAGCCTCTCGCAGCATTCGTTCCCTAGAATAAACGGGCAAGCCTTCCAGTTTCCAGTCTTCTTCTTGTTAGCAGGCTTTCCATGAATATCCAAAGTTCCATTCTCCACAAGAAAATCATCTTCTTCTTCGGAGGCAGAACTGAGCTTTGATGCTTTTCTTGTAATCATCACTTTCTGTGGGGGATTCTTACTCATGAGCTTCGCAACTTGATTACCCATATCTGCTATTATTCTGCTTTTCAAAAAAATCAAATCGGACAAACTAGATCAGAAGAGAATTATTAAACAAGTACTTGCTAGATTATATAGATAGTTCTCAAGTCGACTTCAAGAAATTAAATTGATATTACAAATTAACAAGTAAACGCTTCAATTCATACTTGAGCATGCGTCGTAGTCTTATAGTTATAAACTTATAACTATACAGTACATAACTCGTATAACGTAACCTAAATGCGTTTATTCAAGTGTAACAAATTAAAGCTTAAAACGATAGTGTAAATTGCGAAGGACAATCCGATTCTTGGGACGTACATACCGATCCTCACTATATTAACTTCTTTTTTTGATAGCACACTATATTAACTAATCCGCCCATGTACGATATTTATCACTAGCTACTTAATTAGCTAGGTCTAAGCAACTAGGAATAAGTACTTGTAATCACGATTCAAGAGAACATGTACGTACACATGAGATTTCTTTAATTCTAGGTTGGACATGCATGCATGGCGTGAAATAATTATACAAACACAGAGTAAATAAATTTAAGGCAAACATTGAAGCGTACTGAAAACTAAACCGAAACTCACCTGAAAAGAGGTGATCAGAGTGCTCTCGTACTTCAACCAATAGACGAGGACAAAGTTCTAATGACTTGGTTAATGGTTGTGGTCGTCATATATATAGGGTACCAGAACATTGTCGGTTTGGACAATCCAATTCCGAGTTGTAGAAGGAAATTAGAAAGGTGTATTTATATCTTCTTTTTTAATAGAAAGAATACATGAAAAATAAGATAATAGCTCGGAGACAATGCCTCCACAATTTAATGATAGATAAATTAATAATTTTGATTATATAATACATATTTTGTCGGGCTATTTTTTTCACTAGTATACCAATTTTTTTTCTTCAATTTCAACCTCAAGGAAATTATAAATTAATAAAATTAAGAAATTAAGGTTCGTGTTTTATTTATCAGTAGTGTTTCGGTTCCTTTTTTTTTCAATTCAGTTTAGTTTTAATTATGATTTTAAGTGCATTCAATTTTTATTAGTTCAGCTCATGACGCATAAAACTCACCCTAAAATTATAATTAAGGAGAGTACCCAATATTCTTTCTCTCTTTTTTGCTAACATGCTAAGAGATGTTGGGTCTTTAATTTCTTTCGACAACTAGGAATTAGATTATATTGCGGCAATTCGGCATTGTTCAAACCGACAATGTGCTTTCTAAAAAACCGGCATTTAGATAATGGAAACTCTTTAACGGCACATATGGAAAATTTAACACCGTTAGTGCTCGGACTGTTGCGGGATACATGGGTCCAAGTAGTGATTATTTGGGACAATTTCTAAAGTATGGATTATTCCGGATAATAGCCTCAAGTAAGGATTATTGTGGGCAAAAACACCTAAAATAAATATAAATATCACCTATTTATAGTTTTTTAGTGTGGTAATTTTTTTTTTTCTCACAATTAAGAGTAGTAAAGGTTAAATCAAATGATAGACATGGATACTCATGCTTGTATGCAACTAATACTGTGTTGGTTGGTTATCTAAATTGGTGTAAATCGGCTCTGAATAGCTAGTAATTTCATTTTCTCGGCAATTGTTATTACCGATAAGTTAGGGGTAAATTTTGAGAGTAGCGTTTCTAACTTTTTCTTACAAAGGGACCAAAGAAAATTAAATACACATGTTGTTTTTCTATCTTTGAATTGTGTGAAAAAAGTTTCACAAGGTGAAGTAACTTAACTATTGCTCTATGTTAATATGCAGAAAGTATTTGGTACACCCATTAAATTGTGACTAATAATTAAATTCTTACAAATGATATTTATAAGGTGACTAATAAGGTATATGTAAACTTTTGTTTAAAATACTATAATTTTCCTGATCGATGGATTTCTTGGATTAGGGAATGTATTTCATCTGTTTCATATTCGTTACTTATTAATGGACAACCGACTCAACCTTTTGTTCCGTCAAGAGGTATGAGACAGGGTGACCCTTTATCGCCATATTTATTTATTCTATGTATGGATGTGCTAGCAAAACGTTTATTAGATGCTTCCATTACGCCTAAAAGTGGTATTGGTGTTCCTGTAAGCTCTTCCCTTCCTCCAATACCATGTTTACTGTTTGCAGATGATTCTCTTCTTTTTTGTAGAACTAATCGTCGAGCTGTAAGACAAATCAAAAATATACTAGATTATTTTTGTAACCAATCTGGTCAAT
>ONZK01001689.1:41262-68643 GCA_900322385.1 Pharnaceum exiguum | reverse complement strand
CTGTTTAAGAAAACAGAGAGGTTGTTTCCGAGATTGACCAATTGCTGCATTGAAGTATTGACTTCCAACAACTTCACCAAAAATAAGAAGTGTTGGAAGATTTTCATAGCCATTTTGGTATTTTGCAAGATAAATGAACTCTACACCACTAATGTGCCAAGATTAGTTACAGGGATTGATGACTTTGATACTCTTACTGTGATTCTAAGTGATTTCTGACCAATAGTTAACTCTTACTGTCATATATCCTTCTTAGTATGCGTGAGCATTGATTGACTTAGCTCTGCAACATTCATCTCCTGGAAATCTCAATCTTGATAGCCAACATTATGTTCTGCAGAACAATGCTAGTCTGCAGTTGTTTATAAATTTTCTTCTTCACACTTATTTATATCAACCTATCTTCAACTCTACGGCTCAACTTCACCATAACAGATCAACGTCACCTTCAAAAACAACAACCGAGTGTAAATCCCCATTCAATGGGGGTGCTCTAGGTCAGATGTACGCAACCATGCATGTTTAGTGCAAAGTTACAAACTAACTGAAATCATCTCAATATCTCATCATCCTTGGCGACCACCCCTTGACGCCTTGACGCCTTGAAGTTTAACTATTTACCCTTAAACTCCCTAAGAAAGTGGCCAAAATTTCAGATAAGCATATATCATAAATATTAGCCTTATGGGTCAAACAAACAATAATGTCATCAGCGACTACATGGTTGGAAGCAGAAATGAAGATAGCGCGGCTGCAATAGTATTAATGGCTCTGGCATTTCTCTATTGTGGATTCATCATACACATGTATACAAACTTCTTATCCACCAAGCAGTAAAGACCTCGCCAGATGAAGATCAGAATTCAGAAAAGATACCTAAAAGAGGGTGACCACTTCAAACCTTGGGTTAGGTAACATTGTTTTTGAGAAAGCATATGTCATGCATCGTTTTAATTTCAACATTCTCTTGGATACAAAATATGGAGCTAGGATCTTCTCCAGTACTAGAATTAGTGGTTGAGATTGAAGCCACAAAGCCCCGCCCCCTACTAGCCCCAGCAATCCAACGGGTAAAATTTTCTCCAGTGCACAATCGCTCGCACTGGAGAAGATTTGCGCTCCAAAATATGGCATTACGACACCAGGTTTCATTTTTCTTTCATTGAACTGTGTACTTCAATACAGATACTCGTCAAATACAGGAACTATATATCCTCGAAATTGAACTATCACTGCTACCTTTAAGTACATGAACTGCTGCCAAAATTAGAATAGGACTAGACCCAAGGAATAATCAATCAAATAAGAGTACAAAATTTGTTAATAATGTAGCTAGCTAGGTTAAGATTATGTGCAAGTTAAAGCTAAGGTAGTGGGCTAAGGCTAACAATTCTATTTACTCCTGCAAACTTCGTGATCATCCCTATCTCCTCTTCTGTACTATAACTCTGATGCATAGGGGGCTGTTGATTGCTTATAATAATTACAACGTGATCAACCTTCGGTTGTTCGACGCAGTCGTCAGACACCGGCTTCACGGTTCCTGATCGGCGGAGTACGCTCACAGGGGTTTTGATCTCCGGAGACACGGATGCCTCCACAGCTTTGAAACAAGCTAGCTTTGCAAGTTCGTGTACGGCTTCTGATATCTTTTCCACACAATTTGTAATACTAACAAGAAGAGATACCACTGTGGCATCAGGAACTAGTGCTAGGAGATCTTCATTTCCATAGAGCATTGACTTCATAACGATTTCTAGCTCTTTCACCGAGCTTTTTGCGCTGGCTACATGAATGTCCTCTGGCTTAGGACTAGTCATGTTTTTGAAGGACAAAGCAAATGCCCTAAATGCCTTGCTTGATTCGGTGGTCATCTTAGTGCAAGATTCTTGAACTTTCTTACGGAATTCCGTGGGTGCCTATATAATTTGACCACGGATTATAAGGTAAGGGTAAGGTTTATACATCATCATGTTTTCAAAATTGGACAACTAATTAGAAATTGATTGTATGATAGATAGTTACACACCTTAATTTCAGTATTGGCATATGTACTAAGAGCTTCAATTTGGTAGGCACATTGTCTTGTTAGATCACCAATTTTTAGATAATGTTTCCATGGATGGCAGAGCTTGATTTGACCATGGCATGGCTCCCATCTAGCAAAATTTGCCTGCAAGTAGATAAATTTTAAATAGAATGATCTATTTCGTTAGGAAATTTTAAGTGAAGAATATGATATGTTGCCTACTGATCAAATATATGATCGACTTTATGCCATTACCAAGGAAAATAAAGCTAGAAAGAGGTATCACAGTCATGATTAAATGGTATATAGACATAGTACAGGGAAAAATACTCTTTGCATACCAAGGTTTCTTCTGTATTTTTTGAAGAGAGGACACTTTTATGACACTGGAGAAAAGATTTGCGTTTGACATCCAGTTTCTTGGAGACCCTTGCGCCCATGCCAGAGTCAGGAATCTTAAAATATTCCTCTCCAAATCCTGTCAATCAAAGAGTTCGATTAATCGTTGCCCTGAAGTAACCACTCTAACAAGCACAAGCTTTTGATTTTTCCCTATAAGCGTCACCTTAATTAATTAGCAATATCTTCAATCATTCAAGAAGAAAATAACATAACATATTTACCTTCCAAGAATTGGGCAAGCTTCTCCATATTTTCAGCTATGAGACTGTGAAGATCATCACCGGCCCAAACTGGGCAGATGAAAATAGACACAATCATGCAAGTTGTAGCACCCACTAAAATCGTAGACAACCTATGGTAAGCCAATTTCAGAATCGTACGCGCATCATCTCTATAGCCAGAGATTGCTACCAAACTGAATGTCAATATGAAAATGAGGACCCCATAGTCATATCTTTTCTTGATGGTTGGAATAAACCGGGTAAATGTGGCTGCTGCAGCTGTAATTTAAAAGAGTAAGTACATGTTAGAAAGTCCCTAGGACAAACACACATTATATTGATCAAGATAATTTGCTGTTTCTAGAATTCTAGGTATCATCTAGCTGAGCGAAATTACCTAGGACAAACACACATAGTCCAAGAATATATGGCTCGCCTTTCTTCCCAAGTAGTACGGCAAAGTGCTGAGCTCCGACACCTAAGGCGACCGCTGTTACGGTAGCAAACCCTCTATTAAGACCCTTGCTTATGGTTGCACCTAAATGACAAAACATGGAAATGGAACAATTA
The DNA here is from genome assembly GCA_900322385.1 of Pharnaceum exiguum. Classification (NCBI taxonomy): domain Eukaryota; kingdom Viridiplantae; phylum Streptophyta; class Magnoliopsida; order Caryophyllales; family Molluginaceae; genus Pharnaceum; species Pharnaceum exiguum. The sequence continues at coordinate 65,421 of ONZK01001689.1, read as the reverse complement.
TAGAGATGTCCACATTTGTCATGAGAACTTGACATAAAATTGTTTTTTGCACGTAGATGTTTATGCAATTGTTTGCTAGCTATTTACCTACACTGAACTCGAAAACAACCACAACGGTCAATATAGCCCACATCCCAGACACACCAAAGCCGTACTCATAGAGGGGTCGAACATAGTAAATTAAGGAGACCAATGTAAGAGCTAATGCCATTTTCAAGGAATGAACTACTCTTCTTGGATCATCCGTTGCTAATTTCTTTGTGTTCTTGGCTATGTCAATAAACGTTTCTTGTATCTTCCCTAACCAATATACAAGTTTTATCCATCCCGTCATATAAAGACAGCCTTTTGCCACTTGTTTTGCTTCCAATTCCATTGCTATGATCCTATGAAGTGCGAATGATTTATTGGAGAATTTCCCTAGGAGATGTTGTTTAGGACGAATTGAAGTACTGTTTCCTAGAGAAATGGTTGAAAATCAGTACATAAATTAGCTATTAAATCGCTTATCTCCTAAGTGATCAGCTATCCTACTTGTAAAAAGATGCAAAGTGGATGTAAGGAACACAATGATTTGAATGATACTTATAGTAGGAGTAAATTAAGAGGGAAAAAATAGTTTAGTTTTTTTTATATTGTTGCATGTGTTAGTGTCTTTTATGTGATGAAAGGACGACGCTTGTCCTGCAACAAAATTGACTGAGCTTCAGATGTGCCTGACATAAGTTTTGTAAAGTATGTACGGACAGAATTTCATTTGGATCTGCTGAGCTAGTGAGCTATCAAATCTCTTTTCCTTGTACCTTTAAGTTTTTAGTTGATAACTAACAAGAAGACAGAAAAACGACACTACCTAGAATATTCACTAGAAAAGAGTGCGTGCATTTCCACATCCCTAGGGCTTCGTAGCCTCGTAGGAATTGCCATCGTACTCAACAACAATAACAACAATCGAATGTAATCCCTATTCAATGGGGGTGCTCGGGGGTCGTATGTACGCAACCTTACCCATATTGCTGCAATGAAGTATTAAATTCCCCCAACTTCAATGAAAATCAGGAAGGTATTCTTAGCCTTTTTGCTATAGTCCATGATCAAATCATCTAAAGTTAAAAGATGGAGATAATTCTTTCAACTTTATCGACATAGAACTGCCATCGTACTCATTGATGGCAAGTTGCTAGTTTCTTTTTGATTAGCTTTTATCAAGTTCCCTGCTGAAACCCCATGGATGTTGCCATGGTGGTAACTAGCAGAAAGGCACTGCAAAGTATTCAAAATGGCTGTATGACTGTATCCCACTATTTTGAAGGGCATGAGAATATGGTCATATTTTTGTGCTTAGTTTTGTTACTTGTAAAACAATTGGATCATCCATTCCGAGACAAGAAAGAATATAATTTCTGCATATGGTTTGTTGCTTAGAGAAGAAATAATATAAGTGAAAGTTTCAACTTGGCCGGCCTATATTTAGCTCAAGCGTTGTGGCATGAAATCTTACAAAAGAAAAACTATTTTCGATCAACGTATACAGTAGAATTCAGCTAAGTTCTGCATTTTACGGCTGGAAAAGCACAAACTTACAGAAAGTTATTAAAGGAACCATAAACACTTAAACAGCAGTAAACTCTCATTTTCCAAATCATGTACATAGAAAGTTTACTTGAGTAAACTACCATTCCAAGCTGTTCACCATATAAAAGGGAAAGGAATTTAAAAAATAAAAAAGAACTACAATTAAGCTAGCTTTGCACCAACAAATACTACGAGCGGATACATGATTTACTCCTATAACCTAGAAGCTAAGTTAGTAGTGATCAATTAAAGTGCCTTCACTTTTTTTAATGACTTAAGGTCGATTTGGCATTCTATTTTTTTTTTCTTTGTCATGTTACAGTCAACTTTCCGAAACATAAATGGCCAGATTTGAAATATAAGTTATTATCACATTATATTGATTACTAGTTATGTCAAGGCTACTCATGATTACTAGTTATATGATTGTATCTAGAGTTTTCACTGATCATCACTCTGTATGAATTATCATTTACCAACATAATTAGTCGCATCTGTTTTTTTGGTGGATCAGCATATGTACTTGTTAAACAGAAAGAAGGCCTATGGCCAGTTTCTGTTTAATTTCAATTCAAGTACGTTTCCAACAAAAAAAAAGCATATGTACTTGTTAATTATACATGCATGAGTTGGGGAACAAACTCAAGCTGACGTATACGGAAGAGTTGTCCCCAAAAAAATACTCCGTATTGATAAGCTGACTCAATATAACTTGCCCCGCTGATCAATCATCAAAGCCCCCTTATTATATATGGCCATGAATTGAATTATGACTTATGAGAGCAATATGATACCAAAATTTCTAACAAACAAAGAATAGAGGAACTTCTGTGAACGAAATTACTCGAAATCGTTGTGCCTAGCTTTCTCCCAATACTCAGAATCTCACCCGCTCTTCCCTTGTTTAGTTAATTAATTGAACTATCATTTTTATGCATGTGTGAATATACATAGCTTACCCGTTTACTACTTACCAACATATATTTCAACGAAAGTAAAATTCGACGAATGAAGAAAAATCAGAGAAGAATGGAATTTGTTGCTGAGTCAGCGCCGACTGTCTTGAGCCTCACTGAAAACCTGAAATTTGTGACTGTTTGTTTCGCAACTTATCGACATCTTATTTAATAATCTTAAATTCAAATTATAACATAAGCTAATTAACTTTTATAAGTAAGCTGTTTTCGTTTTGTCAGCTTATGGAGACAGATAATTTGATAATCTATAGAAGCCAACTTATCAAATAATCTCCTATCTATAAGCTTTTTTTATTCCAATATTACATCTTCTAAAATATTACCTCTTATAATTAACAATTACAATTGTACTTTTATGTCATTTTACATTCACTAGTTTCAACTTCAACTTCATCTATTTCATCCAAACACCTTAATTAGATTATTTATTAAGCTTCAACTAATTAATCAATTTAAGCTATTTCATCCAAACACCTAATTTGGAATGAATTTTGTGTCAACGTACTAAAAGTAAATCTTCTTTCCAGTTGTAACTTTTGTAGGTTTTACGACTTCATTCTCAACAGCTTTCTTCGAACTTTAGTCAGGAGTCTCTTCTATATTTGCAAGGTCTTCCAAATATCGAAGATCCACTTAGGAGTACTTTTATGGTGGGAGAACCATTTTGCAACTTGCAACTTGAGGAGTTGAGGTAAGCAAAATAGCTGTATCTTATCAACGATGCCCTGCTGAAATCCATGGTGGTAAAGGAGTATCTCTTTTTCTTCTTCCACCCTTTCCTCATTTTGGTGCTATTAGTAAACTCTGTTTCATTACGGGAATTGGCATCTCGGACACAATATGTACTCTAGTTAGCAGTTGTAGAGATGCGGATGTTGCGCTGGATGTGTGGTCTGACCAGATTGGACAGAATTAGAAATGAGGTGGTCAGACTAATGTTGGGAGTGGCCCCTCTCGTAGATAAGATGCGAGAGTCCAGGCTACGATGGTTTGGGCATGTCAGGAGGAGAGGCCCGGAGGCACCAGTTCGTAGGTGCGACAAGATGGTTGTGAGTGGAGTTAGAAGGAGAGGTAGGCCGAAGAAGAGCTGGGGAGAATGTGTTAGACATGATATGGCTGCGCTAGCACTCAGTGAGGACATGACCTTAGATAGGAGCTCTTGGAGAAGTAGAATTAGGGTTATTGATTGTTAGTATAGGGTACTCGATCTGATAGCTTAGGATAGGGCATAGCTGTTTGTACATACAGAATTGGTTTGTGGGCATAGTTGTTTGTACATACATAATTGGTTTGTCTAGCGCTTCTGTTGCGCATGTTTGTGCTCGTACTCTACAGGATAGTTTTTGTTTGCGTTCTTATTTATGCTTTTCTTATGTTTTACTTAGGCTTTTCATGTTTGTTCTGCGACTTTTATGTTTCTAGGTTTGCATTATTTTCTAACGATCTTTCATTTGCAGGAACGAATGTTTTTATGGTTACATCGGTTTCCTAACGATTTTCTGTTGCAGGCACGAAGAGTTCTCTTACAGGTACTAAGTGGGTCATTCTGGAAACAGTCTCCCGATTTTTCAAATCGGGGTAAGGCTGCGTACATCAGGCTCCCTCAGTACCCCATCTTAGATGGGAATCACTGTGTTGTTGTTGTTGCTGTTGTTTGGACACAATATGTACTCTAATAACTCAAATATCACTGAGTAACTTACCATGAATTAATTAAATTCAAAACTAACGTATTACAGCACATTGTTTTGGATAATCATGTAAATGTATTGGTCAAAGTTTTGATCTTACCCTCCTTTGGCAATTATTCTCCTTCACCTAATGTTAAAACTTAAAAGAACCAACAAAAGTGGCATACTTTTACAAACTAAGGACGCAGTAAAGATAATGACTAACAACAATGGCGAAAGAAAAAAAACACATAAATATAACACAAATGGTAGTATCAACCTTATCCACGTTTAAGAAAATAGAGAGGTTAATCTCGAAAATAACCTCTCTACTTTCATAAACATGGGTATGGTTGCGTATATTTTAACCCCGAGTATCCGTTTTTTGATAGTATTAATTATTAAACTATCAAGGTACTTTACCCATCAAAATCTCAAAGCTAAGTCACACAATATCAGTGGTGGAGCAGGAATTTTTCTTTAGGGAGGTCGGAAATTGAGCAATAAGCTAGGTTTATATCAAATCATGTCAATTTTTGTATTGATAAAATATTGTCACTTCTACATCAACAATTTGAAAAAGTATACCTAGATCCAATTCAAACTTGAAACCTTTAGCAATATAAGAAGAGAAGGCCATCAACCAAATCATCTTGATCCCCGAGCACCCCTATTAAATGGAGATTTACACTCGATTGTAGTTTTTTTTTATAGAAGGTCCAGTGTCTATAAAGTGAAAGAATTATCTCTATCTTTCAACTTTAGGTGATTATGGACCATAGCAAAATGGCTATGATGAAAACCCTCCAATACTTCTTATTTTTGGTGAAGTTGTTGGAAGTCAATACTTCAATGCAGCAATTGGTCGAATCCGTACATCCTACACCCGGTGTACCATGAGCATGGTACACCATGTATCATATATAGGGCTTGACCCAATAACAACATAGCAGCCCAAAAGAAAAATAACCATATATATGATACACTATATAACATATGTATGGGCCTGGTGTACCATGCTCATGGTACACCGGGTGTAGGATATAAATTGTCCAATTGGTCAATCTCGGAAACAACCTCTCTATTTTCTTAAACATGGGTAAGGTTACGTACATCCTGACCCGAGTACCCCTATTAAATGGGGATTTACACTCGATTGTTGTTGTTGTTGTTGTAGTAGTTATTTTTTATACACTAAATATGTTTTTTCATGGGGAGGGGTAAGGGAAGTCGGCCAAATTAAACAAGGTTTTCTAGAGTGGTAAGCCCCAATTTCGTTTTTTTTTTTTATTGGAGGCCCATTTGTTTTTCTTCTACGGAATAAAGTTGGTTTATAGTTTGTTAGTGGCCCAATTTTGGCATCTAGATTAGGACCTTTCAATCCATGCAGGACGAGTGATTAAAATATTGTTAGAGGTTTACTTCTAATTTTTTTTATGAGAGACACCAAGCTATTGTTTGGACTTGGACCCTTCACCCTATGGTAGTTGTGGACTTGTGCACATCCAAAAAAAAAATGTTCCACTGTTACGAATGTCAATTCGAATTTTGGTATTATAAGCTAATTGTTTTGCTGCTTTGCAGTTTTCTAAACCGAATTGCGCTTGAATGGAGTAAATGACTTGGAAGAAGAGCACGTAAACTATGGCAAAAGAATGGCGTTTTACTGTTTTGTGGTAGCTAGATAGATATCAAACAGGTACTCAGTAAGTCATTATAGAAACAGTCTCCCGATTTTTTCAATCGGATTAAGGCTGCCTACATCAGGTTACCTCAGTACCTCATCTGAAATAGGACTACACTGTGATGTTGTTGTTGGTGGTAGCTAGATGGATAGCTGTTGACAGTCTTGACACTGTACCATATGGTGGAATTAACGAACCTTTCAGTCAACAGTTTCAGAGACAATGCAAGAATGTAGTTCCATGTTCATAGCATGTGGATTAATTCGTAATCATATTAATAATTGATAGTCAAAGTGAGAAATGAGAATGTCTAAAAAGTCATATGATCCCCCAGATATCCAGAAAACAAATTTGTGAAGCAACAAAAACAATGTGGAAAGACAGAAAGGTTGTCAAGTTAAGGCGTTATTAAAATGTCGGAATAACGGCCCATGCGCACATGATCATCGGCTTTCATGTCGTTAATTTTCTCCTTCCGCAAATTTTGGCATCATCATCCTCGTGCTTTACGAATCAATTACCATGTTAATGTAATCAAAGCCTTTATCTTTATTTAGTTTCCTATGTTATGCCTTTCAATCTTTTTACTCGAAAAGCATCAAAATCCACCTTTTTTGTGTATCTTCGGTCCTTAACTTTTCTAATTGGCTTTTGTTTTACGGATTGTCGAACTTTTTTTATCTTTTGAATTGTCATTAAACTACTCATTATAGTTAAATTTTGCGATTTATGGTATGGTTTCACCACTTATGGCTATTTGTTTCTGTGGGTATGTAAGTATACTTTTAGCGCCAACGAAACTTAAAAAATTGATTGATTGAATATTGAATTGAACTATTTAGAAATAAAAATCTAAATGAAAAATACAGAATATGTACGACTGAAATTAGTTTTCTAGCTGGTGTTTTTCAGCCAAATCAAACAACAAAACAATTCGTATTTCGCAGAAAATCATACAGCTTTCTTTGTCACTAGTTAACTACTAACTGAGCAAAATAAATGGATTGATACAAGTGTGATGGTCTCCCAATGATAGTAACATTGCAGCAGACTAGCAGTATCTAGGAAGCACATGTTCGATTATGTAATGGGAGAGTAGTAGGGCACCACTAATACGAATGAATCTCAAAAAGTTGAAATTTTGTTCTCAAGCCTAACATGGACCTCCTCAAATCGTACCATAGCTAATGTATTAACCAATCAATGATTTTATAATTCAACTTACATAATTTCATTATTCTTGACAAAAATCCAAATCCAATGGAGGTGGCCGCTGCACCTTCCACTTCCAAGGAAACACAAAACAAAACATCCATCCTCCCAGCTCATCAACTTCCAGAAGCAGTCCTCATTTGGACCCACATAAAATAACGTCGATCATCAAGATATTCGTGACGTTTCATAGGAAGCACAATTCAATTTAGCCTAAATTGCTAGTAATAATCTCTACTTAAACCGATTATTCCAAAATAATCCCTATTTTGAAAATTGATGGGAATAATTCATACTTGAGCACTAGTGTCCCGTAACATTCTAATTCATGTTTACAACAAGTTTTTTAAATAAATTAAACTCACAGGAAGCCATTTATATTCGTTTTGATTAGAAAATACACCAATTCAAATTGATATATATACAATCAAAGTTTAAAAATTACATTTTATGACACTTTAAAATTTCATTAAACTGTTCCGGGACACATGTGTCAAAGTAGGATTAATCCAAGTAATTTTCAAAGTACGGATTATTTTGGGATAATCGGTACAAGTAGGGATTATTTTGAGATAATCGGTCCATAAAAAATAAAATTGATTTTCTTCAATATAATGCAATTTCAAGTGGACAATTATATATGAGCGGAAGGTGTACAATTTTGTGTTAGTTTTGAAAATTCTTGTATCGTGTTGATATATACAAAAAAAGAAACATTTGTAGCATTCAAATTTAAGTGAAAAAATTATGATTAAAAGAAGCCCCCAAATAAAACAATCAACTACAGAGGGTCACCAATGAAGAACAAAAAAAAGTTTTGAATAAAATGAAAAAAAAGTCATTAATGACATTTTCTAACCCATTGTATGTGGACATATGTTTTATAAGGATTTTTCAATTGAAATTAGTGACTATAGATTCTCTAACGATTGTCTTTACGTCTATTTTAGTAATTTTCTCGACTTTCAATTCGTTCAAATTTAGTGTCAATATATCCATAAAAAGAGAAATAATCTCATTAAAGCTCTGTTTTGTTCGATTGGTTGAAAGTTTAACTGTACTGAGCTTAACTAGAAAGAACTAAATTGAACTGAACTGAACTGGAATGAATTAGGCTCTGTTTTGTTCAGCTGGATAATAGCTTAACTGTACTGAACTTAACTGAAAAAAACTGAACTTAACTGAACTTAACTGGAAAAAACTGAACTTAACTGGAAAAAACTGAACTTAACTGAACTGGAAGAAATTATAGTGTAAATATAACTAAACAATTAACTGGAAAAAACTGAACTGAATTGGAAAAAACTGAACTTAACTGAACTAAACTGAACTTAACTGAACTTAACTGAATTGTAACAAATAAGTTGAACAAAACAGAGCCTTATAGTGTAAATGTAACTAAACTAATAACTGGAAAAAAATTAATTGAACTGGAAAAAACTGAACTGAATTTAATTGTAACATTATAAGTTGAACAAAATGTCAATTTAGGAGTTCCCTCATCCAAAGAATTTTTTTTGTACTTAATAAATTATTTAAAATTTAAACCCCCGACTCTAGATTTCCTTTATTTTGACTCACTACCCCACATAGAAAATGACATTTGTACCCTTCTCCCTCCCCCAAGAGGCCAAGATATGCATGTAAGATCAATAACTCAATAAGTAGTGCAATGAGAGTGGACCATGATAAGTAGATGAGAGTGAATCAACTGACAAATAGTATGTGACTCAGTGACTGTGTAAGTAAGTTAGTTGGTTGATGAGAGAATAATAATAATAAAATAAACACAAAAAAAAAAAATCACCCATTTGATTTCCACTCATTAAAAAGAAATCAAAAAAGATCTTTTTGTCCAAAAAAGACACTAAATTTCTCTCCCAAATCATATATTTCCAAATAATAATACTATATACTATATCATCATTTCCACTACAATGCACTTTCTTTCTCAAACTTTCCCTCTCTAGATCCACATTTTACCCTCACATTTACATGAGAATTCTAAATTCTCACATGGGTATTTGCTAGTTTCTCCAAAGATGCAAACTTTAGTGATAATAGCAACTCTTTTCTCACTTTCAACATTGGTGTATAGTGTAACAAACCCAGGTGATCTTGCAATATTGAATGAGTTAAGAAAAGGGTTGGAAAACCCTGAAGTTTTAAAGTGGCCAAGCAATGGTGACAATGACCCATGTGGGAATAACTGGAAGTATGTTTATTGTTCTAATGATGGGAGAGTTACCCAAATACAAGCTAAGCACTTAAGCTTGAAGGGTACTTTGCCAAGTGACTTTAACAAGTTGGGTATGTTGGAGAATTTAGGTCTGCAGGGCAATGAGTTGACTGGTATGTTACCTTCATTTAAAGGGCTTAGTCAGTTGAAGTATGCTTACTTAGATAATAATAACTTTACTGCTATACCCTTTGATTTCTTTGATGGGTTAGATAGTTTGGAAGTTATGGCATTAGATGAGAACCCTTTCAATGTTAGTACCAATGGTTGGTCTTTACCTGTTGGCTTGCAAAATTCTGCTCAGCTGACAAACTTGACATGTACAAGTTGTAACTTGGTTGGTCCATTGCCTGAGTTTTTAGGTACATTAGGGTCTCTGACTAAGCTAGAGCTGTCATTTAATAGGCTCAGTGGGGGGATCCCTTCGAGTTTTAACGGGTCGAATTTGCAGTATTTTTGGGTGAATGAGCAAAAGGATGGTGGTGGGTTGAGTGGTGATATTGATATTGTTGGGACAATGGATTCTTTGGTTAGTGTGTATCTTCATGGGAATCAGTTTACCGGGTCGATTCCTGAGAGTATAGGGTCATTGACTAGTTTGAAGGAGTTTAATGTGAATGGAAATCAGCTTGTTGGGTTGATTCCCGCTGGCTTGGCTGATTTGAAGCTTGATAAATTGGATTTGAGCAACAACCATTTTATGGGCCCGGTTCCTAAGTTTAAGACGAAAGGCGCCTTGTTTGGGTCGAATTCTTTTTGTCAGCCTGATGCGGCTGAGGGAACTCCTTGCGCTGCTGAAGTCGTGGCTCTTCTTGATTTCCTTGATGGTGTGAATTATCCTGAGAGGCTGAGTGCATCATGGTCGGGGAATAACCCGTGTGGTGGATGGTTGGGTGTGACTTGCAATCCTGAGAATAATGTTGCGGTTATAAATTTGCATAATTTTGGCCTAAACGGTACTCTCAGCCCTTCGGTTGGCAAGCTCACCTCCCTTACAAAAATCATTCTCAGCAACAATAACATCACCGGTCTAGTTCCTTCCAACTGGACCGAGTTGAAATCGCTTACAGTTGTCGATTTAAGTAACAACAACATTTCGCCTCCTCTGCCGAAGTTCGGCGATAATGTGAAACTATCTCTCGAAGGCAATTCTCCGCTTTCTTCACCTCCCTCACAAGCTGGTGGACCGGGCGGCGGTACATCTTCACCTGGCAAGAGCTCTGGCTCTCACCAGTCACCACAGAATAGACGCTCCAAAAGGTCCAAGATGATTGCAATTATAGCTCCTGTGAGTCTTCTGGCTCTGTTCGTGTTGTTGATTCCTGCTGTGTACTACTGTAACAGGAAGAAAGACGTGCGGAAATCCCCTAGCCTATTTACTGTTCATCCAAGAAACCCATCAGATCCTGAAAACATGGTTAAACTTGCGGTCGCCAATAATATTGCAGGTACATCAGTTGGAAGTGGTTCAACTAGTTTAAATAACAGCGGGGCTGCTGAGTCCCATGTTATTGAAGCTGGAAATTTGATCATATCAGTTCAAGTTCTGAAGAATGTGACCAAAAATTTCGCCCCTGAAAACGAGCTTGGTCGTGGTGGGTTTGGAGTCGTGTACAAGGGAGAATTGGAGGATGGAACTAACATAGCTGTCAAGAGAATGGAATCAAGTCTAATTAGCAACAAAGCTTTAGATGAATTCAGCTCTGAAATTGCTGTTCTGTCTAAGGTTCGTCACCGACATCTGGTGTCTCTACTAGGCTATTCTGTCGAAGGACATGAAAAGATTCTTGTCTATGAGTACATGCCTCAAGGTGCTCTAAGTGGACATCTTTTCCATTGGAAGAGTTTGAATTTGGAGCCTCTTTCATGGAAAAGGAGGCTGAATATTGCTTTAGATGTTGCAAGGGGAATGGAGTATCTTCATAGCCTTGCACACCAGAGTTTCATCCATAGAGACCTCAAGCCTTCAAATATATTACTCGGAGATGACTTCAGAGCTAAAGTTGCAGATTTTGGGCTCGTAAAACTTGCACCTGAGGGTGGCAAGCAATCTGTTTGTACCAAGCTAGCTGGAACTTTTGGATACTTGGCACCTGAGTATGCTGGTAAGATATCATTATACTTCATGCTTTTTTGTTTTAAGTTTCAGAATTCCGTTTGCTGTTAAATTTCCTATTCTAGGGTATCAATATTGCGAATACGAAGCTTCAGAACCTTATTGTAAATTATTTTGGATGGAGATATTTCCGCAGGTCTAAAGTGTTTTATCGTTAACATTACTTTTGCTTCTGCCTTTATGCTGTGTGATTTTTCCTTGCACACCCTTATCCTTTATGCTGTGTTCGCGCAAATCCAGTTTGGTCCTTCTAGCCGATCCCGTGGCTATGGGACTAGGGGTACTTTGGTGTTGTTGTGATGTTTAAATCTAGGCATATGGCTTATTCCTTTTTTCTTCTTTTTTTTAAGCTATCCTTCCTGAGCAGGTCTCAGTAACAGCTGATTGAAAATTTGGTATTTATAAGCTTTTTCATTGTTGAGCTTCAAAGTATGTGGTAAAAGTGCACAACAACCATAGACAATGTAATTCAGGCCATTATATAGGTATAGCTAATAGGCGCATTGTGCATCACTTAGCGTACCCTCACCCTGTTTATATTGCAACCTTGAGAAGTTGAATGACAGGGTGACAGAAAGCGAAAGATAATGTGTCTTTGTGTGATGCATACTATTATTAGCCCAAACAGTTGGGGTTCTTTTTCTGTCATAATCTTTCTATTTGTCTACTGTCTTTTTCCTAGACAACTATATGCTAGTTGACTTGAAGTTTTTCCTGTTTTTATTAGCCAAATCTCAGGTCTAATCACTGTTGATATCTAGTGACTCCTTTATTTGGTCTCTTCAGTTACTGGAAAAATCACGACAAAAGTCGATGTGTTCAGCTTTGGAATTGTCTTAATGGAGCTATTAACTGGACTAATGGCGCTTGACGATCACCGTTCCGAGGAAAAGCAGTACTTGGCTTCATGGTTCTGGAAAATAAAATCTGACAAAGAGAAGCTCTTAGCCAACCTTGACCCTGCCCTTGACGTCAAAGAGGAAGCCTTCGAGAGTGTTGTAGCTATCGCTGAGCTGGCAGGACACTGTACAGCACGAGAGCCTAGCCAGCGGCCTGAAATGGGCCATGCTGTCAACGTGCTAGCTCCACTTGTTGAGAAATGGAAGCCATGGGATGATGAAACTGAGGATTACTCCGGAATCGACTTCAGCCTTCCACTTACCCAGATGGTGAAAGGGTGGCAGGATGGAGAGGACTTAAGTTATGTGGACCTTGAAGACAGTAAGGGCAGCATTCCTGCTAGGCCAACTGGGTTTGCTGAGTCTTTTACCTCTACTGATGGTCGGTAGACATCAGTAATCGAGGATTTGGATGCTGCAATTCGGAAATTGTAGATATAGTATGTTCGACAACCATCCGCTGGGATCGCTCTCCAAATCCCTTCTGTTGATATGTTTATATGTCCTGTTTATTCAGTTTTAGTGCTGGAGGTTATGAAACTAAGATGAAATTGGTCAAAGAGATTTCTGAATCTCAAGTTAGGTATGTCGTTGTTTTTGAGTGTAGAATTTAGTGCTGAGATGTATCTGAATATCTGGATAAGGTATGCCTTTTTTGTGATAAGCTATTTATTCCTAGTGAATAGTGATCGTTCTTGCTTCAGTTTTTTTTTCTTGCATGTTATTGGGTGCTTTGATGGTCAACTCTTGAGTCTTGGCTTAGGTTCTGAAATGTGACTACCTGTTACTTTCAGCATCTAACGTTTCATTTTCAAGGGAAAAAGAGATACCAAGCAAAAGAAGATAAATCAATTTGAGTGGCGAATTTTGTTTCAGACAGTCTGAGCTAGTTGATAAGAGAGGTCATATTTTAGACCGACCTTTAGAATCTTTCTGATAATGGATGTGTTATTGCAACTTTTGCTGACTGGAATATAAGCTTAAAGCATGCTGGAATTTGGATCATAGTCAGAAAAACACTGCAGGATAGGAAGTCTATGATTCTTCTTTTTTGAATAGAAAATGACACTTGAGAAAATGGCAGGAATCTGCAAATAAAACATGTTCCTTCAGACTTCAGTGGCACATTATTAGGAGCACGTCTTGGGATCTGAAATTGCAGGGAATTTAATTCAGTTTCGGGACATAGCAGCGTCATAGTTAAGCTTTGAATGGACTGAGAGCCTGAGATCATAAAGAAAAAATAAGCTGACATGAAAAGAGTCCACAACGTCAGTTTCAAGCTCAATAACAACGTATCGTCATATCCTTGGTTCTAAATTCATTTGAGGTTGGGCGGTAACCAGTAAGGGCCAGCCCAAATACATTGGACAGACACCTGCATATGCACACGCAGTCCCGCACAAACATCACAAGTTCACAACACAACGTCACAACTCACAACCCAACCACAAGCTCCCTTTAGAAAATTATCACACACTGATGCAAATACAATTGACAAATACAATTAGTCACCCTACACAAAACGCTAATGAAGTCCTTAATTTAAATCAAGTTTATTCAAAAAAAAAAGAAGTTGTTTCGTGATAGTTTCTTTGTTGATGGATGGTAACACAACACTTAAATTTTGGGGAAACATATATTGGGTCGAGATGATCAACACATCACTGAACTTTGGGGAGATTGGGGCTTAAGTCCCATCACCCACATAGTGTGATCCTCGCTTGTTAAACAAAATGAAGGTGACAAAGTAAGAATTGATAAACATTGATCTAATGCTAATCCTATTGAAAAATTCTTTAGTCTGAGCTGATCATCAATATCATCGACATATATATGTAAGCCAAAATATTCATAAAATCTGAACCAATTTTACTAGTAAACTAGAAATTAAAAGTTAAACTTGCTTACTTGCTTCTTCGATTTTGAGGAAAAATTCAATAACAACTTCTTAATCGCATAGAGAGATCAATATTCAATCTCCTAAAAATAAGTCAAATAATCGTAAAACTTACACCAATTCCGATCACAAAGTATGGTATCACACTTGTAATAAGTCAAACAAAAATGGACCCAAAAATTACTTAATCTCCTAGAATGCACTCATATGGAAGAAAATGAAAATAAAGATGATCCAAAAATCCCAAATTTCCCAACAGCTCAGTTGTTTTTTTTTTTCTTTCTTGAGGTGGTTAATGTAAACATAAAAATAATATTTAGGTGGTAAATAAAAAAATAAAAAATCACTAATCTTTAGGAAAATAAAATGAAGCCCAATAAATAAACATTTTTACAAACTATACTGAAGTCACTCAATCAGTAAATAAATTCAGTGGTAAATTTCCCTTCCAAACCCCAAGTCCCCAACAACACTCTGCTGTCTAAAACTCATCTCAGTTTGTCAGTCACTCTATCAATCTCAACACTACCAACAGCCCAACAGGTATTATAGTCTCTTCTCTACTCCCCTCTCTCTCTTCCCTGTTTTTCTGCTTCAAAATCCAATCTTTTGCAGAACCCATTAATCATTTTCCATTCTCTTTAACATTGCGGGTGAAAGATTATCACTTTAACAGCATTGTAGCTTAACTTTCAGGTTAGAAAAGAACTGAAATTTATGAGAACTTGTTTGATTTGTTCACTTGTTGATTTGGGTATTTTCTGCTGATCAAAATGCAATATTTGATGTTTGTCTCTGTTAGAGAAAAGTTTTAGGAGATACCCAGATAGTAATATCATGAAATAATCAAAACCCACTTGTAAATTCTTGGTTTTTTTAGAGCATTGATGTTTTATTGTATGAAAATGATAGGTTGTGGGTAACAATTTGTTAAAAAGATCTGATTTTTAATAGCTTAGGATAGAAAAAATGAGAAAAAGAATAGTTTCTTGACTGAATGAGTGACTTTGTGGGTAGCAATTGATACAAAAGACTTGTTTGTTGAACAGATTATTAGGAGAGAATAGAAGATGTATAACATTGAGCATAGAGAGGTTAGGAATAGCCGAGGGAAGCGGCTTGACAGAGAGGAAGAGGATGAGGAGGAGGAGGATGAGGATAATGATATGGCAGCGTGGGAGAGGACTTACGCCGATGAAAGGTCTTGGGAATCTTTACAGGAGGATGAGTCCGGACTCCTTCGTCCTATTGATAACAAGACTCTTTACCATTCTCAGTATCGTCGTCGTATCCGTTCCATTTCTTCTGCTGCCTCTGCCGCTCGGATTCAGAAGGGACTTATTCGCTATGTATATGTTGTCATGGATTTCTCGCGGGTAATTACTGATTATTTTGTGAAGTATCTCTCTTTTTACTTGTCCTGTTAACTACTTGTTTTAGAAGGTTATTATAGCTATTTACTCAGTAATAGTGGTTGTGATTAAATTAAAATTTCTTAAAATGTTAAGCAAAGGCAAATGAAATGGATTGTCAGAACACAATCTTTATCAACTGAGAAATTCTTATCAGGTGTGAACTAATGGCCTTATCAGAAAAATAGTCACTTATCCTACCAATGAGTCTTTTTTGCAGTCTACTAATATAAGCGACAATGGTTATCTTCTGATATGTTTTTAGTATAGATCATCTGTCTGATTATTGTTGTAGCTAATATCTCTACGTGTTCTACCTAGCTGTCGTGTGGATGAATGATTTGATCTGCCCCTTGGATGTTTTTTCTTTCAAACTAATGTTTAAGAAAAGAAAGAAAGAAAGAAGTGAATTTTTGTGCATTAAGCTTAACAATAATTACTTTGGAAAGTTACAATTTGGACATAATCGAGTTTATCTTTTTCCTTTTACTCCAATCAATTACTTCCTGTAATTGTACCCTAGTGTGGTACGTTGATGATTATATCAGTTCTTGAGCACATATCTGACAGGCGCCTTACTTTTTAAATCCACCTTTTTAGGCAGCAGCTGAAACGGATTTCCGCCCAAGCAGAATGGCTGTTGTTGCCAAGCATGTAGAAGCTTTTATTAGGGAATTCTTTGACCAGAATCCACTTAGTCAAATTGGTCTTGTGGTAATTAAAGATGGCGTTGCACATAGCTTGACAGATATTGGCGGGAGTCCTGAGTCCCATATTAAGGCCCTGATGGGGAAATTGGAGTGTTCAGGAGATGCATCTTTGCAGAATTCCCTAGAGCTTGTTCATGACTATCTAAATCAAATTCCATCATACGGTCACCGTGAAGCTCTTATTCTGTATTCAGCCCTGTCTACGTGTGATCCAGGGGACATCATGGAGACAATCAAGAAATGCAAGAACTCAAAAATTAGGTGTTCTATTGTGGGTCTTTCGGCAGAAATGTTTATCTGCAAACACATATGTCAAGAAACTGGTGGATCATACGCTGTTGCTCTGGATGAGGTAGATTGAATCTCTTGTTATTTTATGCAACAGAAATTATTCTTGTGCCAGCACATTTATATCATATCTATGTAAATGGTTCTGCTTGGTCTGGCATACTTTAAAAAGCATTTTTGGTCTTGTATCAGTGAACTTTGTAGTATTTAATTATGTAACATTTCTCTTGGTGTTTTTGCAGTCTCACCTGAAAGAGTTGTTGCTGGAACATGCTCCGCCTCCTCCAGCTATTGCTGAATATGCAGTCGCTAATCTAATCAAGATGGGTTTTCCACAGAGGGCCGCAGAAGGCATGGTATCAATTTGTGTGTGTCACAAAGAGGCTAAGGCTGGTGCTGGATACACCTGTCCAAGATGTAAGGCGAGGGTCTGCGAGCTACCTACAGAATGCTGTATATGTGGGCTGACACTCGTTTCTTCTCCTCATTTAGCAAGGTCTTACCATCATCTTTTTCCAATACCTCCATTTGACGAAGTGTCTTTCTCTCAACTAACAATCGCTGGAAAGAGATTACCAGACATATGTTTTGGATGCATGCAAAATTTACGCAATCCTGGTAATTATTCTTGAAAATTAGTTACTATTTCAGTTTATTCACAGCATTTACTTCTCGTGATACCTGCCTCAGGCTTCTGTTTCTAATCGCTTATCCTGATTCCTGGTTAGACTAATCTCTGTGGTGTGTTATCTCTGCTTTCGGTTGCAATCCTTTAGCATGGTGGATTATTTTCAGTTGATACCTAGACCTTGGTTGTTATATGACAACGTTAGATATGCAGGTTTTCCCCCTCTTTGGTTTCCACGAATTGATTGGTTATTGAGACTTTCATTAATAAACACATTGCTTGATGCGGTGCATATAAGAAACAATCTGTCTTCTACTGTGCCCAGATATGGGCTGTTCATCGTATCATTGTTAAACCCTGATGAAGTTACACTGGATTGTTTTTTTATTGTTGGCTTATCGCCTTAAGTCATGCACTACCCTGACATACTTGGGGTTTGGAGAATTCGAGCTATATGTGTAGCTGACATCTATCTATTCAAAACTGGAAGATCCATTGAGTACATATTGCAGTCTTAGATGAACTTTTAGATCTCTTTCTTATAGGCAATGGTGGTCCAATTATCTCCTAGAAGAGAGTACGTTTTACTGACTACGGTTTCTGTAGGAGGTAATTCTAGATTTAAACTGCACCAACTGATAGAGGTTAGGCAACCGAAAATGATTGAGCCTAGACTTGAAATATACTCGGGCTCTTAACATTCACTCAGCTCTCAGACCTATAAATTCAAGAAGAGATCTCTTGCAAGCATATTTCTCTTTCTTTAGCAGAACTTGCCAATTGATGAATGCCATAAGAAGATAGGTTTGAGCATGGTAATATTCGTCTATTACTTCGGTTGTGATTATGGTTTGAGCATGGTAACAGAGGTTGCAATTGAGGACTATGTTGTACATAATGCTCTTTGTTTTAGCTAATTTTTTGGCCGAATAAAAAAGAACAAATTCAAAACAGAAAGGGGGGAAGTGGAATTGGTTGAGCTTGTTATTTCTTGTAGAGTGTCCTTGGAGGTGTGAAATACCTATCGCCTTATTTCTTTATCGGTTTTTGCAGGGACCGGATCTAATTTTTGTGTTGCTTGCGCACAATGCAAAAAGAATTTCTGCCTTGACTGTGACATTTACATACATGAAAGTTTGCACAATTGCCCAGGCTGCGAGAGTTTGAAGCATTCAAATTCACTTAATGGTGGTAAAGGTTGATACACCAGCATTGACAGTGTGATCTGAAATGTCTCGCCGTATTGCTGCATTGCAGTCGCTAGTTCTCTACATATTTTACGAAGCGATGTCGCAATGTGAGGTGTAATGCCTGGCTAATGACCGACATGGGTTTTTGTGGGTGGAGTGATAATTTTGTGTGCAACACCGAGCAAGTCCTTTGACCCTGATGTGGCCATTCTCATTGAACGAAACCATATTCTTGCTACTTGACAGGATTTTCTGTTTTTTTTGATAAACTCTAATAGGCATACGCTGTAATTGGAACTGCCCTGATGGGAATACCAACTCTTGATAATGGGAAGTCTCATTCATAGCCTGGGAGGCTCAGCGAGAGTTTAATTTTATGGTTATCGGCTTCTTGCAAGTAAACTTTTCATATGCTCGCAGTAGCATAAAGTGAAATGAATTAATGATTTACTGACACTTTTTTTTTATCAGCTAAAACTACACGAAAAATACACTACAATAGCTTAAACATCAAAAGTAAAAGAAGAAACTCTTACTCGTACGACGATTATTACAGACATTGTTTGGCTTCGGCTATTAGATCACTTTGCAATTACCGTTTGATCCGTTTGATTAAATGATCGAGAATGTTAAATATTTAAGCTATTGTAGACTCGTAGTGTATAACCCGGCTATAGGGCCATATGACTAATTGAGTGATTATTTGTTATCTGGTTAAAGTTACCACTCACCAGTTTCAACATGCGAGACTAATTCCTTGATAGTTTACGGTGACTACAGTATTGACGTGTTCTGTCATGGCGCCTGCATACAATCCTAAAATTCCTTCACATTTTTTTCATATTTTGCAGTCCATGATGAAGTGTTTCTGAGTAACACAACATGCTATATTGCCATTGGTCGCAAAGTTGATACTGATCAAGAGAGAGAGAGGCTGAGAATGCATTTACTATTTCTACACCAACAAAATTTGGATGAGATTAGCGGAAGTTGCATTTTGATCAATTAATTTAAGCTTGCTGCTTTACCACGATTCTGATTCGTACAAAAACAATACAAAGTTCATTTGCTCATTTCTATATTCTCATAACAAAATTGGATGGGCGAAGCCGCAAAGGTACATCTCATTGTCGACCCCCCTAGAGAAGCTTGTCCGGTGTACTTGCAATTGCGTTCATCACTTGCCAAGGCACAGATGACAGAGAAGCTCTGGTGATATGACTCCTTGTAGTTGCGACATCCTTTTCAATTATACTGACGCCTGAAAAATTGATGATTAGACATATACTCCATATTAATATAACCAAATCAATTCGAGGGAGACTTGAATTAAGACGGCTGTTCATGTAGCTTTATACACAGGAGAGTAACCGAAAAGAGCAAGGGGAACACCCATATTAAAAAAAAAAAAGGCAGTGAGAGCTCAAGTTCATCTTTTCACTCAACCAACTTAGGTTGGTCGTGGTCCAGCGGCAATCATCCCTGGTTTCCACACAGAAGATCAAATTCAATTCCCACTAGGGGGCATTGGAGAGAGGTTTATTTCCCCCTCCCCCTCCTCTCCAATGCTCAGCCTATTAGCCCCTAGGCCAGCTCGAGATGGGATTCCTAAGAACGGGCCTCCTTAACTCGTTCAAAAAAAAGTTCATCTCTTCACACGGGAATAAAAGAAAAACAAGACAGGCTAGCACAAGCAAGTAGGAAACCCTTATAGGTGGTATATACTTCCAAAACACCAAAACAAAGACACAGCTTGGTTGGCTAAGGTAATAAGGTATAGCCTGTGTCTGATCCTGGGGAAAAAACTAGTTCAAAAATTATTACATGAGGCTGAGTTACAAAACTAGGGAAAAAAGACCATAAAGCCACTGAGTTGCAAAAAACATGGCAGTGCACGGAACTAAATGACAGCGAAACAATAGTCATTTCCGGCATCTTTGGTAGAGGCTGCACATGAAAGAGGAAGCTACAGAAAAGCATGTAGCCACAAATTCATGTCACTCAAGATTAAGCTTAAATATGCAAAATGCTCAAAAGTCTGGGTAAAAAATGTTTCTTTCTCTATAGGATGAGGGGCAATCTTTCTTTTATCTTTTGCCTTATTAATAATAAAAACAATGAGATGCCAACTACCAAAACAAATTAGCACAAGGGTCAAGGTAGAGAACATGTCTTGTACCTGAAGTTACCTGGACAGATGGCTTGGTGTGTTGTACAGCTCGACCAAAACACATCTTATAATTTAATCGCATGCCTAAATCAAAGCAATCACATTCCTCAATGTCGCAACTGCAGATTGCACCAGGTGTTGTTGTTGGATGCTCATTGCTGAAGTCTGCTTTAAATGAATACAACAACAATCAACTTGAATTGTCATCGTGCATATTATTGTAAGCACTACTGAAGAACAGTCGACATCCACAGCTAGTCCAAACTTCAAAATCAAGCCTCATAAGATAAGTTTATAGTCCCATTGAATCTTATTTTTTCAAAAAATCGTCTCCCACAGGACTACAGAAGAAAAACCTCCTTCATTCAAAGATATTCTGAGGAGGTGAGCGTGTTTGTGACCATATTTTGCACGGAACATGAAAAACAGCAGATAAAAGTTAAATCCATGGACAAACCTCCATTATAAGCATCCTTTTCAAGATGTTGTCAGTCTCTGACTTGCATGAAGAAAGAGCTGTTCGCATCTTGACGTCTTTGCATATCATCGAGAACATAAAAACAATCGCCTTTATCTTTCTTGGATGATCTCGATTTATTTCAGTGTCTCTCAAGAACGGTATCTCACAGGAGTCCGTATTAACAGAGCATAACACTTTATCCATCATTTGTTTCATAAGTGTTGGGCTTCTGTCCAAAAGTATAAAGCAAGGCAGGAGATAATATCGCCATGCGCATACACCAGTGGACAATGAGCAATCCTCATCCACAAACAACTGCAAGGAAAGCGAAAAACTTCACTGATCTATCGCATAATTCTCGGGGACAAAACTACAGAAAGAAGAGTGCAACTCCATACATGTATTCGACACAAACAATAACATGTGCACAAGCTAAATTGCAAATGGCCAAGGTTGCAGAAGCATTGACATGTATGGTGAAACAGGCACACCAAGACGCCATCTCAAAAGGAAACATACAGCACGCACACATAACCTAAAACACACACACACACACACACACACAAAGGCAGACAGCCAGACAAACACACACAGACAGACACGTGAGCGCGCACACGCACACTATATCACACAAATCCATAGCTGCGACATGCACAGAGATTATGTATGAATGTAAAGGAAAACAAAAAAAAGAGCGATGGAAAGGTAAGAGTCAAATGAAATGGAAATGGCTTACAAGAGCAACATCAATGAAGTAACTCAAAAGAACATCACTAAGCATAGTGATACTCTTCTCTGAAAGATTTGAAGGTCTAGAGTCCACCGTCACAAGTACTCTTAACAACGCACCAACGTTATCCAGTGGCAACATGTGTGACTGGCAGAAGACCAATAAACAAAAGTCAGAACAGTCATGAAGCTCACACTACTACTAGCTGTTTAATCTTGCTTTTACAGAAACGTCATGCAAGTGTTGTCATCTTACTATAAGATTGAGGATAACTTCTTCCAATATCTGAAGAACAAGAGACTGATCCCCCATCTGAGACAAGAAAGAGCAAATCACACCAGTGATTGCTCTTAAAGTGTTTATATCAGATTTTTTTGCCTCGTTGTCCGACTTGGAACCCTCTCCGTCTGTGATAAAATACAAGAAAGAAAAATTTACTGATCTTATGAAATCTTTAAAATAAAGACAAACAGATATACAATAGCAAAAAGTTTCAGCATTTGGAAAGAAGAATTGATAATCCATACGTAAACATGCAATCGAATGAATATACGATTACATTTAAGAAGGCACGTCAACTGATAGGAATGACCAACAAATAGGAATGTCTCAGAATTACAGAAATTGCTGCAACAGAACAGATCAACAACAGAATCTCAAGAATTCAAGATAGCATCCATCACATACCAGGTATAACTTCATATTGGGAAAGTAACGTGACCATGAAACTGATGTAGTCAGCAATCTGGATGTGACCAGCATTGTATGATGAATGTATGACTTCTATGATCCGAAATAAGACAGATGATTCCAGAAAATCGGCTGAGAATGACAAGAAAAAATAGAAAAAAGTTCCCAATTAATTACCAAAGAAGAAAACAGTCCCATACGAAAGTTGAACAAAGAACTCCTGACAAATACACCTTTTGAAACTTAAAACAGTCAAATAGCTTACATAGGCAGCACAGAGCTAGTGAGGCAAGTAATGGTTGCTTCAGAGAAGAGTAGTAATAAAGGCAGCAAATAGAGATGTCTTGTGACTCCCTTGGGAGTTCCTTGAAAGGCCCATAGCATATGTTTCCTGAAGAGCAAGACAATCAACTTAAAAAAGATAGTGTAGTTACAATGGCAAGAACTATTCATAGTATAATATATGTTGACCTGAGATCTAAGCAAATCAATAGAGACAAAGAGTTAAGAATTGTGAAGAAGAACTCATAAGAATTTGGTAAGGGGAAACCATGGTTGATTACAGACAAAGCAGAAAACTAATAAAAGGCTTTTTATGGGCTCAATGAATAAGTTCCTACCAAGGTACACGGCCTCAGTGAGCTCTACGTATTGGAAAGATGTTTCCAATGGTGCATAAATACATCTAAGTGCTCCCGCTTCCACACTTACAAAATTTCAGGGCTTAAAATCAGAAACAGAGTGCATGCAGCGGTCATTGACAATTAGAGGAGCTAAAGTAGAATATGCTAGGAAGAGCAGGAACGTTATATTTTCTATATCATAATAATTAATCATCTCACACAAGCAGAAGGGGTTGATTCCAGATGTTATCATTGTCGACCAAATTCACACCAGCAACGGAAGGGAGCCTATTGTAGATGAAGGTGAACAAATGGGATGCTCATTGTCATTGGCCAAATTCCAGATGATAATCCATGTTCATGGAATGTGCACTGAGAGTGATACTGACATGGACACAAATGCATCGCGCGCGTGCACGCGCGCACACACACACAGAGAGAGAGAGCACCAGGGGGTGGTCCTCCCATTTGAAGACGAAGAGTCATAGGACACATTTAGAGAAGTAACATATGCACTTAAGATGTAGATAGTTAAAAGAGCATAGGAAGAAAGAGAAAGAACTTGCTCACCATCCTCTGTACGTATACAATAGAACTTTCGAAGGTCATCCTGTGTTTTGTCATATTCCCCAGCAAGATAATTGTTTTCCAGTCCAATTTGTCCAAGCCGAAGTTGAACATGCAAAACTTCCTGGCATTGGAGGAACAGCAATGAATACAACAAAGAGAAGACAATACAACAAAAAAAGAAGTGTCGTGCTAAGTCTCACTAAAGAAATAGAATTTTGGGATCACAATTTATATCCAACACCTGATCAAACCAGACACAACAAGTGGGGAAAAAAGAAACAAAGAGTGATCAATACATGAGAAGACGATGGATGTCTACTGCCCAGTGAATTTAGCAATTTGATAATCTCGCATATCCAAGTTCTCTGATCCTTTCCTGAACCTAGGTTTAGAATATGTCGTTTCTGTAACCAAA
>ONZK01001689.1:2726-26064 GCA_900322385.1 Pharnaceum exiguum | reverse complement strand
CCCCCCCCCCCCCCCCCCCCCCCCTTCCCTCCCTTTCTAGTTGCTCATATAATCATTTGCCCGCACAACCAAGCAAAGTCCAGGAGACTACACATTTGGGAAGAAGACATCCCAACAAACTGGAAGTGGTAACATTTTTCTTTTGGTGTTTAGAGTTAACTGATGTTCATTGATCCGTTGCTACTTTCATTTTCACCATTATAATCCAAGCACCTTATATGTGGGTTTCTTGATGCATTCTACATGATTAACCCTGAGTGGGTAGCGAAAGTTGGTCAGTCATGCGAGTCTGTGACGCGTTTCCTAAGGCCCCAAGTTTGAGTTGCCTCAAGGTCACTTGGTGGTTATTCGTTAACTTGGAACCCATGAAATTAGTCAGGCATCATGTGGAAAAAAATCATTTATATTAAGTGATTAGCACCGAGAAACTTTAGTGTAAAAATGTCATTACGATCTTAGTTGGGCCATAATCTTTATTTGTGTTTCTCGCTAGATCAATGGGTCCATAGGCCAGGCCTTTAGATATCTGGTGTTTGTTTCAGTGTTTTCACCATAGATCACTTTTGCAGAGCAAAATGTGACATTCAAGATTTCAAGTATGGCAGGTGCACGGCATCATTTTCTATCTATCTACCTGCACTTCCCCAAAAACTTTGTGCCTTGGGAATGGCTTAAAAATTTAGTTTCTGCTTCAAAAGAGAACTTTTCCAGAATTTTCACTCATTAAAATCTGAATTTAACAACTATAGTATATTGCCAAGGCGCCTATAAATAATCAGAGAACTTTGTGTGTACCTTTCCTAGCTTTGTGAGGGGGGTAACTCCCATGCTACGGCTTCTTTTTATAACTGAAAATTGACCTCGATCAAACTGAATACAGTGAGATATGTACAATGATATACTCCATAAGAATTATGAATAGATATTTGTGTTACAGCTTCTTAAAATAAAAAAAAAAAGAGCTAAACCGAAGTCTTATAATTGAGCTGAATTGAACTAAACACAAGTTTTTTGGTTGAAAAGAACAGACATAGTTTGAACAAAACTTCCTTTTTATTTTTTGGTGCTTCCTGGTTTCAAGCTTTATTTTTAGAGGTGATTTCCTTCTTCTTTGGACAAGGTTACACTTGCACATAAACAAGTTCTACCCTTAATGTTTAGAAAGATACTGTAGAAAACCAGTGAGAGTTTCTTTCAGAAACCCTAGCTGTATGATTTCAAATTTCCAATCAACCTAGTCTCTTATTGTCATCTAACAATCTAATATCACTGTTTTTTACGGGAGTATTTTTTATTTTTTTGACTGAAGCTTACTGACATGAAGTTCTTCGGTCTTCCTGTATAAACGTACTTCATAATAAGCCAAGACACTTCACCCTGTAGATTGTACACTGTACACTGAACAGTATTCTGCCCCGAAATAGTTGCAAGTCAAATGAACTCCACAGTCCACATGACAAGCTACTCACTTGCAGAATAGGTGATGCAAGAGATTGAACGAGATCAAATACTGAAGACAAAATCCATACACAAGATACTCGTATATTTCACTTTAATTAAGCAATAAATGATCCAGTGAAATGAAAGAACACACGCATCTTTCTTCTTTGTGGCCTTGTGGGGTTAAAAAGACCAGATCGGACGGACAACATATGTACAGCAGAAGTGTCAAACCATCTCATCCGTACACTTACATGATCAGATTTCACAGATTGACCAGCAGAAGCAAAACTGCAACATTTCCTTTCCTTCATCTTTAAAAAATTACACTATTAGGTGTGAAATTGTGAATTGAGATTTTGCAGCAAAATATTGGTCAGCCTGTACAGGCCTACAACTAGCGGAGATTGCTGGGACAACACAGGACAACAGTCTCCACAATCACACTACCTTTATTACCTTTTTGATATCCTATTGTTAGACTCTCTCTACACGCTAGCTATCCAGCTACCTTTAGCTTAGCTCGTGACCCATTCCGCTCTCTCTCTTCCCCACCTTGGAACTCCCAATCATAACCAGAAATCTAAAGCAAAAAAAATTAGACCCAGTAGAATTTACAAGTCTGGTCATTTTCTGTCCACCATTCAACCCTTGCATGTTTTTGGCAAAATTACTTTTTCCTCTCTTAAGGCAAAGCCCCTACATTACCCATCAGTTGTCACTTGTCTCATCATCATTATGTTCCACTCATCATACTTACCAGTTGAAAGTTATTGCCAAGCTTAGGCGCTTAGCCATAACAGTAGCAAAATTAACTGGCACACGAGTATACAACCAAACGACATGTATGGTTATTTGGATGACAGGTTGTTCACTTTGAAATTTTATCAACCTTGCCCGTAATACACTAGAAGCCACCCAGACAGTCAAAATAATACAATTTGGAGCAAACAATGCCATACTGCTAGTAACACCGCGTCGAATAACTTTACAACAACTAATAAGTACCACTACGTACCACATTCTATTTAGATTCATAGGCCGTAAAAACGTTACTAGTTGACATATACTATTAATAGTACTACTATTACAGCTACTAATTAGTTAAGCCCTCATATCATCAACAAAAGAACTCTCCAAAATATCTAACTTAAACACCATAATATGACCAATTAATAAGAGCCACCTCAGTTTAGCGTCGATTTTCGGACAATGTAGCGGTAGGAGGCCACCTTCCTCTTTCGTGAGGCGGTGTTATCGACGGATAACACCAACTTCCCAGCCTCTCTTGCTAAGAACGAGTTGTGGACGGCTTCTTCACCGGGGCTGATCTTCTTTGGCTTTTCAACAGCAATGGTGTAGCTATCTTTAGCATTGGGGACGAATTCTACACTGTATTCCAAGTCCCAACCTCCTACCACCAAGTCCCATGTAATTGTTGCACCAGCCTGAGGAAGCAAAAAAATGAACAAATTGGTTACGAGTACGGAGTACAATGCTAGCAAATGTTGTACAAAGAATATTGCTAATCGTGCTTTCACAAGGTCCAAAATTTCATGCCTTGGCTGTAAAAGAAATAAAAAAACATGCCTTTTGAATTGTTTAGTGTTGACAAACACAATGCCATAATTATTTGCATTTGAACATCAAAATCAATGAATAATTGATGACAGTTGACTACTACTGTAGTACTGTTATTACCAGTAAATTCAAGTCTGGACATATCAATCAAAATATAAAGGCAGGCAAATCCAAGGGTGAGAACTGAGAACTAACCTCAATTCCCTCAATCTGTATATTGACCTTTTCACCCCCTTTGACAGTGAACTCAGAGGCAGGCTTAGCAGGGCCATTTTGGAGATCTCCAGGTCTACTCAATCCTCCATATTGAACTGGAACATCCTCTGGCCTAATGAACCTAAACAAATAATGGAAAAATAAAGATCTTTACTTATCACTAAAGTTAAATTTGCAGGCTTGCAGCAGCTTTGGTTACTTCTCTACATGCTTATCAATTAGTACAATAAAAATTGATGGGTAGTAGACATAGTGGGAAAAGGACAACACACAAAAGCAGACGCATGAAACAAGATCACAGGAAATGAGATTACACTTTTGAATTTATCAAAGATGGGGACAAAAAAGAAAAAGAAGAGTTTAAACAAAGCAAACAGAAAGAGCACTGTTGTTCCACCCAATCATCATCAATTGTCTGTCTATAGCCACAACTCACAACCAAACCCTATCCAATTCATGCACTACTTGACATCATCTAGGAAATGTGCACTGATCAATATGAGTACTTCCAACATAATAATTTTGCACCAAAATTTTCATAGTATATGATCATTATTCTAGAAACTATACTATCCATCCATATACATGAAGCAAGCTAAAAGAATTGCATTAAACACACAAGAAAAATAGAAAGCAAATAATTTGAAGAAACTCACTTGTAGAGTGTCTCAGCAACATTGCCTTCCTTGGCAATAACAAACTTGCTCTTTGTTCTTTGGGTCAGAAATGGGCTGAACATTGAGTATAACAAGCTGAAATACCATGGCACATTGATAAAGATCTGCAAAGAAACAACACAATCAAGCAAAGAAAGAGCAAACAAGACACCAAAAAAACAAACATGAAAAGAAACAAACTTTCACAAGAAAATTAAGTACAGTATACCTTACGAGCAACCATTTCAGGATAATTGTCCTGAAAGAGAGACAAAATCTGATTAGAAGCAACCCTAAGCTCTCTCTTAGGCATATCCTTAAGATCAGTAACTTGAATAAGAGAATTAACACCACCAGGCTTAAAATGCAACAACTTAATCCCCCTTTCCAACACTTGAACTCTCCACCTTAAAAACTTCTTAAGCTTACCCTCATCACCAAATATCTTATCATACATATCCTTATCCTTAAAAACACCATAAGCATTATAACACACAGGATGACCTTCCTTATCATACCCATGCATGTAAGCAACTAACCCTTCAAGCTCCTTAAACCCACCAAGATCCTCTTCCACTATACTATCTGCATTAAACTCTTTTCTCCATGCAAGTGACTTTTCCAGCATGGTATATGCATCAGATACTTTAAAGTCTCTAGCTCTAAGAAACTTTAGCAGGATCACATTAGCTTTTTCATCGTCTGAAAGGAGAGGGATGCCCCACATTGTGGGAGGCTGAGAGGAGTGAGAGAGTGATAGACGGTTCTTTAGCTCAGTGAGGGATTTTAGCTCAGTTGGTTTCAGATTTGAGATAAAGTATGAGTCTTCCTTGAAGGGTGTTGTTGCTGCTGCATTTGTGTTGTTTATGGCATTGCCATTTGCTTCCATTAGGGATGATATGAGGCTTCTCTTTGTGGGTTGTTTTGGGGTTTGGTTTGATGGTGAATTGAGCTGGGTTTGTGCTTCTTTGAGGTGGAGAGAGAGTGGAGTAGATGTTGCTGCATCCATTTGCTTCCTCTGTTTCACTCTGTTTAACTGTATTTGGTATTGTGTTTTAGTGTGAGAAATGAGTAAAGAAGTGTTCTTTTTTAAGAGGGAGAGTTATATTTGAAGTGGGGTTTGAGGATGTTGTGTCTTTAGACTTACAGTTCTTTTTCTGTTTTTTAGTTTAGTTTTTTTTTTCTGTTATAATTATAATTTTAACTATTTTCACTATATTTCAGTTTAGTTTAGTATTTTCAACTCAGTTAAATTTTTTTCGGTTTCAATTGAGGTCTTAGAACATGTTATTTACAAATTAAGTATAGTTCAATTAGTTTTTTCCAGTTCAGCTCGTAGCTTGCGAACCAAATAAATGTTGATCATAATATTCATTTGTAGTATTAATATTGATATTATATTGATAAGTGATTGATTGCAAAACAATTAAAAAAAATTAATTTTTTTCAATTCACTTTAGATCTATTTAATTTAGTTTAGTTTAATTCAGTTTTAAAGAACCCCTCTTAAGGACTAACAAATGGGTGAGTTAAGGGAGACACAGTGAGACAGTTGCTTTGGATAGTGTCTAGGTTTTATTTCTTTTCAGAGGAGAAAAACAGGGGAAAACAGAGAGAGTGACAGGGATAGAAAATGGGAAAAATTATGACAAGGAGGGGCCAAGAAGGGTTATTTTTTTCAACTCTGGAAAAGCTGGCAAAGGTTTAAGAGACAGACGCGTGAGGTTCCAGGCATTTCTATTTTGAACAAAGGGAGGGAATGAGGGGAGTTTATCAAGGTTTTTGATTGAATTGTGATAAAAATTTGAATAAAGATTGCTTTTTTACAAGTTGATGAATTGAATTTACTGAGTATTTCTTTGGGAAGAGCAGGGAAAACAGCCTATGCTTCTTCTGGATAATTGCAGGCTTGCTGCTAAGTTTCTGAAATACTACTCAGTTTATTAGTTTAATCAGAAATGATCATTATCAAATTTTAAAAACAAAACACACATAAGAAAGACAGATTTTTTCAACTCAAACATGCTTGTTGTATCCCAAGTAAATTGACAATAATGTTGAGGCCATTTTGTTCATAACTTTGGGCATGTATTTTCATTTCTTTCTATCTAGATAAAACTTAAGTAATTGGAGTTGTACAAAATTGAAATTTAATTTGATACTACTTTTAACACTCAATTGTTTATCAAATTTTCTTTATTGTTGGGTTTTTGTCAACTACTTTTTGTACTCAATTGGTTATAGTCAATTGTTTATCAGAATTTCGCTATTTAGATATAACTTAAGTATCTGGAGTACATATAAGATTGTTTTACATAAATACAAATTATTACAATTGATTTTGTTTTTCAAAACTAGTATGTTGAAATGCTCATAAGGTACGAGTTGAATTTAATTGAACTAATTATACCTAAAGTCGGCATTTTGGGATAAAGAAAAATGTACATAACAAAATCTGTTTTAAGCTCTAACCAATTGATTTTCAATTCATCCAACTAAGTTATTTGTTTATGATACTATGTTGTTAATTTTTAGGTTATCTTTCAACAATGAAATAGTTAATCAGTTCTAATTATAATAACACATGCATGTTCTTTTTGAGTCGACTTGAAATATTTTTTTTCTACATTTTAAAATTGAAAGAAACATTTTTAGGTTGTTCAAAAATTCATCTCGATTTTGATAAAATAGGTAATTCTGATCTCTAACCCTAAGTTTGGATTAAGTTATTAGGTCTGGATTGGACAATTAGATTTACATTAGTTTTGGTAGTTTAATGAAAGACGGTTTCGACATTTCGAGTTATGAATTGCACTAAATTATTTTCTTATTTTTTTTCATCTCAAACTATTTCAATGCAATAGTAGGTTGCAACATTAAAATTACGGAGTAACATTTTAACTGAAAATCATTATAGGCCAGAACTTAATTCAATCCGCAGTTAAGTTTAGTTCAGTTAAATTCAGCTCATTAAAAAATGTAAGTATATCATTAGAAATGTCTCAATATGTACTTGTATTAGAGCCTAATGTTGATCGTGTTTGTTAAATAATTGAGTGTCAAATAGTAAAACATAATTCAATTAAGTTATGTCCATTTCAGTTAAGCCATGTTCATTTTCGACTTCGTCAAAACAAATTCAGGATGAAGTTGTTTGGATGGCAAATTTGGGGCAACAGATTCAAGATGAAGTTGTTTGAGACGCTTCGTGGTCTCAAGATTTAGATAGGTTACTTCTACCTGATAGATTTAGGAGAATCCCTCGAGAGAACCTCCAATCTCCTTACCTTTTTTTTAAAAAAAATCTAAACTCAATGGAATTATAAATGTTAAGAAATAACAGTGATTACAATTTTCATTACTATTACTCTTTTTTTTTGGCAATTCAAAAGTTTTTATTTATGCATATTTAGGGAGGATGAAAAATTCCATCACCCATAAGAGAGTACATAGTGTTTAATCTCTCCTCAGACATGCCCGAGGCAATTAAAGAGTTGACTACAAGTTTATCATTACAAAAATTAGGAGGTTGCTGGAAGTCCCCGATTGCACTACCGCTCCTAGCATGCTTCGCCATGATATCAGCCACTTCATTTTGATTACGGCCATCGTGCCAAAAGACTAACTTCCTAATATTCCCATCAGTCCCACAAAGGCCACGGAGCATTGCCCTACAACTAGATATAACATTAGTATAGCTGCTTACTTGTTCGTTGGGCTCGATGATCAGTTTAGTTCACTTCAGATTCGATTAATTTAGTATAAAATTAGATTTATTTAATAATAACATTTTCTTTGTGATCATAATATTTCAATTTTAGTAAAATCAATTGATTTTAGTTCAATTGTATCTGGGCCAGCTTGAATACTCGATTGCAAATTTGCAATTAGCTTGTTTTTGGACCAAGATGCGGGGGCTAATAGTATTGGCTTGCAAAGAGCCAAGTCATGTTACTTCAACGAGAGCATGCTGGAGTGCTGGACATTCAATCAGGCGCGTGGGCAATTATGATTTCTGTGTTCGTGGAGTTCCAAAATTCTTGTGGGTGCGCTGTTTGGAAGTAAAGGCAGCAAGGTTGTGAAGTGTGAAGACTGTAGATGATTATTAAATTTGGACATGCGTGAGTGCGGCCGGGACGACACGGGTGTTTTGCCGTTTGGATATGGGCAATCAACACACTTTTAATTGATCGGCGTCCAACGAAGTCGTGCAAATGATTTGGTATAGGGTTTATGCTTTCAAATGTCACACGTTCTATAAATTATTATGAATTAAAATAAATAAAAAATCTGAATACAATTCGACCCAATTGTGGTCAATAGAATGCGAGATTAACCTACCTATTCCAACGATCAAATTCAAAATCGATCGGTTCAAAAATTGTTCCTAGAGATGTAATGTACTAAGTGCCAATCCAAAGTAGGGAGTTAACACAAGGCAAGGTATGTTCACTATTAAGACTATGAGTATGGGCGTATGGCTCATTCGATTATATTGTTAGACTCGGCAAAAATACTTATTATAATTCAACCATGTTATCTAGCAGGTTCCCATTATGCCACACCACAATACTATCACTTTGGTTCTTGGTGTGAATTGAGACCTCCATTTGAGCTACAACAAATGACTAGCTACTCGCCTTCTTCTTACTTTTCACCGGGAATATTGCCCGTAGTAAATTAACTTTCGCCTAAATCATCTATAACCTTCATATACGTCTCTAATGCAAAGCGCTAGTTGTTGTATCCCGTGAGGAAAGAATTTCAGTGACTTCATTTGAGGAAATTCAACTTCAAGCAAACCATTCAACTCCATGCCGTTATCTATGAGCTATCAATTGAAATGTGGACGAGGATATGTCAGGATCAAGAAGAAACCTATGGGGCCCTAGGATACCCACATTGTATAGTCATTGCCTCATTGGATTTGAAAAGAGAAAGGACATGATCACAATATCCTATTGCCCGTATAGAGACGAGAGTGAAGAGTCCAAAATCGAAAGGGTAGATCATTAGGAAAGAATATTTTGGGATCCTACTAATTCATAATTGTATACTACCTTAAGAATGCTTATTTTGGGTCATACACACATACTCCAATTTGATCATTTTCCCCACTAGTACGAAATGATGCAACCCTAGGTGTTTAGATCGTTTAAATTAACTAGAACGGGAAGAAGAGAGAGTTGCCCTAGTGGTAGAGAGCACACCTTCAACCCTTAAGGTAGGGGGCTCGATTCTTACCGGCCTCAGTGACTCCTTTCAAACCAAAAAATAAATAAATAAATAACTAGAACGGGGCATATATTTCGTGTACGTAGTACGAATGTAGGACGGTCATTTTTAAAGTGGCTAATTGACATAGGAATCGGTGAAAGCTAGAGATCGGAAAGACAAACGCCAAACAATTAGTGAAAGGAAATGAACATCATCAAAGTGATTTTATCTTTCTGGCCTTTGTTTAGCTTTTGAGCTTCATCTTTTTGACTTGTGAAAGCAACTAGTTAGACTATCTAAACCTCATTTTGTTAGTTAAGGTTAATCCATGTAAGTATGTACAGTAACATACATAGAACCCGTCTTTAACAAAGTTTATTTTCATCATCATTACTTCAAGACAATAAAATCGACTGTCATGCATATTCTATGCGGAAAGTTTGCCATCAGTCCGTCACTTACTCACTAGAGAAGGCGAGAAGCAAAGCTGGTCAGTCTAGATACTTTTATGGAACTACTCGTACTATTCATTACGGCGCACCTCAGTCTATAATTCTTTTTTTACCAAGTACAAAATCAGTAATAGCATTTGATTAAGGCCAATTGCAGACTACCATAGAATAAGGCTTAGAGCCTCAGAGCCTATTAGAGGTAATGGAACAAAAGACAAGATTGCGGTGGAGCAAGACAATGAGAAATACACGTACTAATGGTAACATGGGAATGTGGGTGTCAATTGGGGTAAGCAAAATTCAAGTTTAGACACACCGTAATTTTGCACTTTATCATTCTCATTGTTCTTGCTTCTTTTTTTCCCCCTAATTGTAATGAGCTGCTTTCGGTTTAGGTAAAGTCCCTTAAAAAAAAAGCATACGGAGTAGGTATAAATCTTTTTTTTTATTGTTTGGGCAAATTATATCATACCCTAGATACAGACCGACTTTGATGTCCCACCATGATATATACCATCTTTTGTGCCACTTAATCTAGATTGTTAGTGATTTGTTAATACACATTATTTTAATGTGCTAACAAAACACGAACGACCCATGTTGAAGTAGCAGACGAGATGGTATACCATTGTGGGACACAAAAACTCTACTTAATTAGGTATTTCCGGCACTTAAAAATATGATTTTAGCGTTAAATATCTAATTAGGTTCGGATTCGGTTTTGGTGACTTTGGATTCGGATAGATTTTAGCGTTAAATATCTAACTAGGTTCAGATTCGGTCCATATTTATTATTTTTGGGTCAAATTCGGATATTTTACTAGTGTACATTTTAAAGCTTCTAGATGCTAATTCTACGAGAAAAAAAATTCGGGTTATCAGATCGGTTCGGATCTATTTCGGTTCGGATAGATCGAAATAGCCTCTTTTCGGATGTCGGTGGGGTTTTGGATCGGGTTATTCGGTTTAGATAATCGGATTCGGATTAGTTATGTCAGGTCTATGTATAACCTTTCAATACGAGGCATAATTGTACGAATGTGGCTTCTTCATTTTCTAATTATTCATTAACCTATGTAACAACATGTTCTTCTAACAAAACTAAACAAAAACTCGAAAATAAATTAGGAGTGTCTTTTGTTCACTTGTAGATGTGTGACCCGAGTCGGGTTTAAACGTAGTCAGAGCGAAGCTGTGGTGAACCAAACGGGCAAACAAAAAAAGGAAAAAATGAAAAAAAAAAAAGAATTATATTGTAAAAATGTGAAGAGAGTTGCTAAATTTGACCCGACCTTAATCCACTACTGTACATGAAATGGGATAGAAAAGAAAGTGGAGTAACATGCTTTGGACCGGACCCGACTGGACTCGATTTGGTTAGTACTCGTATGGGCCTGTGTTGACTTTCACATATTTCATTCTTTCAGATCTTACACAGTTACACTGATGACTGATGAGAAAACTCAAAGCTCCTCAAACTAGTACCCGTACCATAGTACCAAACAAAACTGTAAAACACACACTCAGAAAGTCAAACAGAAAGAAACACAACTGAACTGATCGAACAACAATCTCAGCTCATCGGAAATCATCAAAAAAACACAACTAAACCTCTCTTGTTTTGTTAGGCAAACAAACATGTCTGAAAACACTTCAAAACAAAATCAACAAAAACAAGACATCTTACTAGTAGAAGAATGGTCAGGAACTTGTCCCTCAAAGCTCTCTCTCACTGCCACCATCTCCACTTTCCCTTCCTCTTCTTCCTTTTCCATCCAAAGGTCGGTCACTTCCTCACTCACTCACTTTATTATACTATTATATTATTATCACATGTCTAGTAATCATTATTTGATCAAATGTTAATAGGTTTGATAGCCGGTTCAAGTCTGCCAGTAGACACATCATCAGTGCCTTTATTCCCGAGGTTAGTCACTCTTCCTACCCATTTGATATTATTATGTTACGGCGTACCCAAATTAGTTGTCACGTTGGTAATTTAATTTACACGAGGCTATTTATTTTGTCTATGCAGGGGTTTCCTAGTAGTGTCACACCTGATTATGTCCCTTTTCAAATATGGGATTCACTTCAGGTATCCTCTTTATTTATTTATTATTTATTTATCTGTGTGAAACAATGTTGTGTGGTCTCGGCTTAGGGTGTGTTTTGGTCGGCTGGAAATATCTGAATTGAAACTGAAATGTAGCACTACAGAAGAACAAAATACAGCCTTATTATACCTACGTGTTCGTGCGATCGCAAAGCTTTAACAGTACAGATGGATTTTTTTTGTAGGGTTTGTCAACGTATATTCGGATGATGCTTTCGACTCAAGTAAGGATTATATGAGTTTCAGTTTAACTGTTTTGACTGAAGGGAATTTGTTTGCTGATGGTGGGGTGATGACATTATTGGTGCAGGCGCTTTTGAGTGCTATTGGAGTTGGTGAAAAATCGGCTACTGTAATAGGAGCAACCTTTCAGGTATATATGTTTCCCTTTCATTTTTTCAGTGTGAAAGATACTGTTGGGTCTTCTTGGCTTTATGAAGAGAAGGGAGATTGCTAATGTTTTTTATTGTTGTTTTTTGTGAATTTTGTAGTGGTTCTTGAGGGATTTAACGGGGATGCTTGGAGGTATCTTGTTCACATTTTACCAGGTACTTAGATATCTATTTCCAGTTTTTAGCTGTTTGTCTTTGAGTAATGGAAATTTGAAGAATATAAAGCCTGGTGTTGGTGCTAAGAATTAAAAGTTGCTTCAGTAGGAGTGGTAGGTGACAATTATCATGGTTCTAATGTTCGTACCTTGGGCCTCTGGAAACCAGGACTTAGGATGAAACCTTTTTCTGCTGTTTTGGTTTGTGGGGGACTAATAAGTTTAATTATTTTAGCGAGGTTCAAGCCGTAAGGAAGTACTGTAGAATTACAAATGGTCCCGTTTCTATTAGATAGAGCGATGGAATGAGCTTGCTCATTGGCCATATGCTGGACTTATTGTGTCTCTAGTCAAGACGCAATGTGCACCATCGGGAGAAGTTTATAAGAGGAATTTCTTTGGTCAGTGGCTTTCTGATCAAGGATAGACCACCCTCTTTCTTAAATAGGCAAACCGAGGAAGTGGGAGGGGCCGCCCGTGGTTTATGAGAGCATCGTCGTGGTGGGATGTGGCTCT
This sequence comes from Pharnaceum exiguum, assembly GCA_900322385.1. Taxonomy (NCBI): domain Eukaryota; kingdom Viridiplantae; phylum Streptophyta; class Magnoliopsida; order Caryophyllales; family Molluginaceae; genus Pharnaceum; species Pharnaceum exiguum. The sequence continues at coordinate 13,326 of ONZK01001689.1, read as the reverse complement.
CGATTATCCTGTTGGCAAGGAACTTAACTTTCTTTTGCAGGGATATCAACAGCTTTGAGAAAAATTGATGCTATGATGTGTAATGCTCAGGCTAGTTTGTCTCATATGTTGTTGGTTTCTTCAAAATTTTGGGTCTGAAAAGACACATATTAGTTATGGTAAAGAGCCTTAAATTGCAAAACAAAAGTTCTCTGATATGTTCTCCTTTTCCCTATTCTCTCTAGATACACTAATGGGAGAAGCACTTGTTTAACCGTACCTTACTAACAAAGCCTTCAGCTATGTAAGCTAGCAGAATATCATTTTTTCGATTATGAAAGAATACCTTATTGATGGGAAATTATTCTTTAATAACTATCATTTGTCTATTGCTAGGGCTCAAATTTGGATAGCAACGCAAAAATGTGGCGGTTGGTGGCAGATTTAATGAATGATCTTGGTATAGCTATCATCCCCGTTTTTTATTGTTGGCACTCTTTTGCTACTTGTCAAATAGATTGACGTCAACTGCTTGTTTCTCTGTTCCCCTTTCAAACAGTGTCCACATACTTGTTGGGACTCTTTTACCCGTCTCTCATTGTATATCCTTTTTGACTCATTTATCTTTGAGCTACAACTCAAATGCAAGGATTCAGGATAAATACATAAGGATGTCTAGTTTCTTAGGAAAATTAAGCAATACTATTCTTCTTTGTTTAGTACATAACATTTTTGGAGAGTTATTGCTCATTCCATCTGGAAACTTTATACCTGAAGCCGACGTTCCCCTGACTTTTAACTTATTGAACCATCATTCCTACAGCTATTTTTTTGGGTCTGATTTCATGTAATGGTGGTCTGTGCAAATTGATGCATTCATTACTTCTTATGGTCAGACTGCTTCTGTTGCACCTCACCAACTTGTTCCGTTTTTTCGGTGCATCCAACTTATTTCGTGTCTAGACATAACATTTTTTTTGTTTTCCGGTATGCAACATTTCCACACCATGCATGTATCAGTGGAGACATGAACTGCAATTGTTGATACTCTTAGTGATTACTGATTAATAATTTATTTTCTGAGGATCATAATATGTTGGACTAGATGGCAAATGAGGCTGTACACATAATAACGGTCGGTGTGAGATGGAGAATGTGAGATCATTCTCTATTCATTCTATTGGCACTTAGTATACTGGATTTAATTCAGGTGTTATTACAGCCATGCATGAAATACAGAATACGAATCTTCAATTTTTGGTGTTTACTTTTGGTTTGACATGGTGACTTATTGCTGATAAATTCATCTGATTAACTAAATGTAGGGATGCTCATGGATCTTATATCTCCCTTATTTCCCTCGGCTTTTGTGTTCATAGTTTGCTTGGGAAGTCTCTCACGATCATTCAGTAAGTTCTTAGACCTGTTGATCTCTCCTTGACTCCCTTCAATTTGCTTTTTATGCTTATTGTTTGTCAGATTCAATGATGGGTTTTCCACATAGCTATCCAGGGGTGTTAAAAAATGATAAAAGATAGCATTGCACTCATGAAATGACGTGTCTTTCCAAAACTGTCGGCCTCGAGTGCATGATGCTATAAAAAATGTGCCATTTGAGAAGAGACTAAAGTTAACATTGGGTATGTTTGGTTTCATGTTTTAGCAATAGTATCCTACTATTTTTTTGTACCTTCAGTTCACCATATGATTATCATAGCCTTAATAGGTTTCAAAGAAGACAGTAAGCACACTATTTGATAGGTTTTTCTGAAGCTTGATCCTAATCGTACCTATACTCATCTCACGCACTAAGTATATTGTTCCACATTTGTTGAATACGTTTATCCAATTTGGTGTAAAAAGCTGGTGTTGCTAGTGGAGCAACAAGAGCTGCCTTGACGCAGCACTTTGCACTCCAAGATAATGCAGCTGATATATCTGCAAAGGTACTAGAATTACGTACATCTCTATGACTCGCTTTTGCATGTGTCAGATGTTTCAACTTAAAGGGGTCTGTTATATATCAGGAGGGAAGCCAAGAGACCGTTGCTACAATGGCTGGAATGGCTCTCGGAATGCTTCTTGCTCGAATTACTATGGGACATTCTCTAGTGATATGGTTCCTTTTCATGTCGTTGACTATGTTTCATATGTATGGTAAGTTCCATTGTTTTCTAGCAATTGTCTCCCTGTATATAATTTTCTCTTAAAGATCTTGATGCCTAGCAAGTCGACCACTCAGTAGTCGGTACTAGTATAAGAAGTGTTGCTGTGAAATTGGCTTGTGAGTGGTTGCTTAGGATGGATTTTGAGTGCGAGAATGTTTGTTGCATTCTCACCCTTAGCATTGTTAAGTGTCCTCCCTGACAACCCCCCCACACCCACCCAACCCACCCTCCCACCAAAAAAAAGGCAGAATGTGCTGCCTTGTTCAAGTCTTTCTTCTTGGGAAAACCCATTCTGACTGTAATTTGTTTTGTACTTGTTTGGTATTTGGTATCTTATATGTTCCATTGTAGGGTTAAACTTTTTGAATAGGTAACTTTATAATACTTAAACTTGACCGGCGCTTTCTCTATTCCTAGAAAATTGAAACTATTTTCCTTAATTCTTTCCATGCAGCAAGTTGTGAGAGTTGTGTTGTCCTTTATTTGCTTGATTGACAATTCTGAAAATTGCCATTTTTGTTTTTCTTTCCATGCAGCAAATTATAAGGCTGTTCGTTGTCTTTCTTTGAATACATTGAATGGTGAAAGGAGCTCTATTCTTCTGCAGCATTTCATGAAGACCGGTCAAGGTGCAAATCAGTCTCCCTTCTTATGTGCTTTACTGTAACTTATGATCCCTTTTTAATAATATCCGAGTTCTTAACTGCAGCCTGGATGTGTTAAAAGTGTATTAAAGTGAACATTTCCATGTCGGAGGCTTCTTTCATTGAGCTAGCATATTATTCTGGTTGTATTTAAGTGACTAGTGAACATTTTTATGAATTTTGTTTTTGAGAACATTGATCTTGTGCTTGAGGTAGTTGACTTTTGTTGTATATGTCGAATTACTGATTGGATTTTTTTCCATCAGAAACAAGCCAAGTTACAAGTGAATCATATTACACTAATACTGTCTCTTTAATTTCGCTTGTGTCCGATGAACGCAAGTCCAATCAATTTTTTGACTTATAGGACAAAGTTCAACTATCTCACAAGCATGGGCTAAATGTTTTTGACATTTACAGGCCAAGCAGCATCTTTGTATTCTATGGTAAACCAATATTAATTGCTTGTTTACTGGAATGTTACTTTTCACAGTGCTTACCCCAGAGGCAGTCTCCTCAGAAGAGCATGTTTTACCCTTGTGGCTGAACCTGCGCAGGTTGAAAGGGTTCAGTTGTTTGCATAGACGTATACATTTGGGTGTGAAGGTCTCTTCACTCAATCCTATAGATATGTAAGCATATTTTCTTTTTCATATCCGACATTTTCATGATTTTGCTCCCTAGCGATAGTAGCAGGTCGCTTTTATCAATTTTTTTGCATCACAGAGTTCAATGCTTCTAAAAAACATGTTTTCCAACAAAAAAAGTTGAGACTTTGGCAACTTTCTTTGATGACTTTCCCTACATAAAGGTGTTTTTAAATTCCGCCAACCTTTTCGATCACATATACCAATAACCATTTAAAAGAGGATTGATGTGGCTCTTTTTGGTATATCAGTGAATAAGTATCCTTTCGTTGAGACAAATTGCTTGACCTTACTTTTGCTGACCTCATATATATTCTATTCTGTTTATGGAGATTGTTCTGGCTTCAGTTCTTTGATTTTTGTAGACTTGAAATCTCATGTTTTTGACTGACAGGATGGAACTCAACCATGGGGTGCTATCTTTTTACAAGAAAGGTTGGTTAGCTGTTGCTTTTTCCGACGGATAGAATTTATGACAGAACAATGGCCAACCTTTTACTTATTCCTCTCCTTCTCCGGCTCCTATTAGGTTATTTACTGTTGGAGAGAAAAGGGATGATCAGTATTGTCGTGCAGAAGGACTCCTTACCAGCCGAAATCTTGCAGTCCTACATCCATGCTCTTGTATTGGCATCTCTGTCAGATAAAAGCACTTCAGTACACTTTGAAAGCTGCTCATGGATAGACAAACATTATGAAAATTTCATCAAAAAGGTACAAGTTCTGTCACAATTTACCTTGATTTTCATCACTAACATTTCAAAGTATCTTAGCCTTTCAAGCAAGGTTGTGGCAATGTTCATAAAAAAATCCAAAAGTGAAACCTCTGTAGTTAAACTAGACAAGTTCTGTCACAATTTACCATGATGTGACTGTTTGTGGTTTTGTAATTGTTTAGACTAAATATTTTCTATGGATGTTCTTGCAGCTTCAGTCATCTGGTTGGAAGACAGAGAGATTGCTGTCACATTCTGTTGTTTGGAGAGCTAATTGGCAGTCTAGATTGTCAGACGAAAAGATCAACTAGCCTAGTATAGCAAAGTATGATTTCTTAGACTGGTATCTTTTTTCTTTTGTATTATCAAAAAATGGCTAATTTGAATCTTTCTGTAAACAGCTTCATTTCAATCTTATTATCATCTCCTGCAATATGATCTTGAGTCTTGACTCAAATCTTTAGGCGTGTAGAGCTGACTTGTATGATTAACCGGTGATGCAGCTGCGTATTATTAGACAGTTAACTGTCGGCATGGTTGATTGGTTTCTTCTTGAGCCTCAGATTGTGCTCCTGAGAAGACACAGATCAGAATCAGAAGACACCAAGGAGATCAAAACGATTAAAGCCAGATGAGGGTAGTGGAATGCTTGGAAGATGAGTTGTATGAATTGAATTACTTGTCTGTCTAGATATATAGTACGTTTGCAATGATTTATGACTCCATACTAGAGCTTCTTTTTTTGCCAAGGTTTGGAGCCTTAGCTTGGAGGTGCATTTCATCTAGTAATTGTTGACATTTTTCCATATTTCCCAGTGCTTTATGCTTTGACGAGCTTAATTCTGTGTTGCTTCCTCTGCATAGACGGCTGCTGTCAAAATTCAGTAAATTCCTAACTTGATGAACCATGTTTGATTTTCTTGTTTCTTCAGCTCTCGTGGTCTTGAATATGACACCTTCTATGAGCGGTTTGATCACGCCATACTCTTGTTTCTTTTAGCTTTTTTTTTTTGACAAAGAAGGAATTTAGTTTGTTATAATGAAAATAGCAATTTGTTTCACAGGTCTTTTTTTGATTGTGCGGAAAACTGAGAATGTTAATCAGTTTTAGAGCTAGTCAATACTGTAATTAGAGAGGAAGTATGAAATAAAAAAATTCTAGCTTTTATTTAGTCATTAAACCGATAATTCTGACAATTTGACAAACATACAAACATCACAACAACAACAACAACAACAAAAGCAACTAGTTATCTCCCGAGTTCACAATCGAACTTTCTACGTTTAACATGTTGGCAAAACTTAGGTACTGGCTGAGCCAAAATAACACTTTCTTGGTCGACATAAATTTCGTTAACATCATCAGCAATCTGATTTTCGAGCACAGTAGTCTCTGTTTCTGCGATCTGGTCTTCATCCTCATCTGCATAGCTGTCAGAATCATAATTTAGTCCTCCAAATCCAGCCAGGAAATCGGACCAGTCTGAAGCCTTGCGTTTCAAGGATTTGCAGAAACCCTCAACATCTTCAGGGTTTGCAGGTTCAACATATTCATTGTTGCTAGGAGATGCCTCATACTCGTAGAAATCATCATCTAATAGTTCATATTCAGTGTTCCGAGGAGGAGAAGCGATACTTGTGCGCCCGCAACCGGGAGGAAATTCACGGATGACTGAAGCGTTAGGCTCAAGGGAAGACTGTACATCATCATCAGACTGCTCTAAGATTGTACACATGTTGTCGAACTCTTCGGAATCTTCAGGCTGGTATTCTGGTTCGTTATATTCGTTGTTGCAAGAAGATGATGCGGCAACAGCAACGTTGTTTGTGCCTCCACAACCAGGAGGGAAGTCACGGATGACTGCAAACTCACACCCTCCGTCAGAAGGTTCGTTGTCGTCGGATACAACGTTGCAGTTTTCTAGCTCTAGGTGATCATACTGGTGATAGTCAGGAACTTCGCCACCACTAAGAACTCTCAGCTCGTCCCAATCTTGGTCTTCAGGGTATTCAGGTTCGCCGGCGTTATCAAAGGGAGGCAAAGGCTCAATCTCGGCAAAGGCTCTGTCAGCTTCGGATACGATATTTCGTGGGTTAAGATGATTATCATCAAGCTGGTTGTGATGGTATGAATTTTGGTTCCCAAAGAGTCTTTGTATTTCGTCTCGCAAAGCCGCAGCCTCATGCTCAATGGCTAAAGCTCTGTCGTTCTGATCATCATCAAGCAGCTCTAGTAACCCTTCAAAGTCGTCATTGTAGACTGGAAGAGCCATAGTTTGAGAGCAGAAAGATTGATCAAGTTTTTGGTCTTTGTTGAAGGGTTTGAGGAAAATATACTTGTGAAGGAAAAGAGGTCGTGTATTTATATAGGCCAGAGTTTAACGACGGTTTGTTGCTAAGTCGGTCTAAGGAATTACCTTATTACCTTGCTCACAAGTTCTTCCTTTTTATTTTCTTTTTTAAGCAGATGTGATGTTTGATGTAGGGATGGCAATGTAGCGGCCATGGGTGGTGGGGCGGGGATGGTTTTTAAATAATCACCGCCCCAACCGCCCCGCCTAATTTTATAATTAAAATATAATAAAGTTTTGAATAAATAATGAAATTATAACTCAAATATCAATTGTTTATGTAAAAATATATAAAAAATAATTGTTAGATGGGTCTAAGTGGATACCGCCCCACTACCGCCCCAGTTGGGGTGGGGATGGTAGTGGATTTGACGGGTGGTGGGGCGGGGATGGTTTTGATTTTCAAAACCGCCATGGGTGGTGGGGCGGGGTTGGAGGAAGAATTTTTTTTGGTGGTTGGGGATGGTTTAGGCTATACCGCCTCATCCCCGCGCCATTACCATCCCTAGTTTGATGAGGGACGGTTATGAAGCCGATCGTTACAAAGCAAAAAAAAAAAAAAGGAAAAAAAAAGTTATTTTGTTCACCTAGATAGAGAAATCTAGATTATTTTTTTGACGATTTTTTTTTTTTGGAGTATATAAGAAGGCCCCTGGCCTCCTGGGACCTGGCATATTATCGTGCAAAATACTAAACAAACCCTAAAAGCTTTTTCCATTCAGAAAAAATTAAAAAAAATGCCGAAGGAACTATTACGAAAGTGTAAAGGATCGGATGAAGACTTGGCATTCGACATCTACCCCAAGTATTTAATTAATATTTAACATTCACTATTATTTCATCGAGTTTTCAATGTGATCACTTTTAGCTCTATATTGATCGATAAAAGGTGTGTAGGTTTTGATACTTTTGTTGTTTGAGTACGTGGTGCCTGCAGGAATAAGTGGAAAAATCTTTTACCGAGAGAGAAGCGACGAAAGGAGGACCCTAAACAGACGGGATTAATAAGAGAAAAAGATGTATATCGTCGTCTAGACGTCTACTTAAGTTTTACTTATATTTAGTACGTACTAGTAATGTTTGTCTAATGTTAGTTTTAATTTCATTTTTCTGTTTGCAGGCCTTTGATCTCCGTGGTTGTACTTGTAAACATAATATTGGTGGGGCTGCACAAATTAAGGAGCCATATTTGTTGAAAAAGGCTGCAATAGCTGCACAGTTTGCTGTTTGGGACAACAATGGGAATGAGGTATATTATCACAATCACTTGATGACTTAGCTTATTCATCATCTTATAAGTTATAAGTTCCTTGATGATTAAAGAGTTTTTGATTTCAGGGCACTACTAAGTTCGAGTATGAGGAGCTCATAATGTCAACCTTTCAAGTAACTGCAGAACTTGGATACTTCCCCACTTTTAAAGCTCGTGATCTGACTGATGGCCAATCAAAGGTCTACCGTGCTAAGATCTGGATGAAGCGCCCGCCAGAAGGCGAAACAATGGGGGAAATGGAGTTGGTAACCTTCTTCGAGGTTGGAAAACCAAAGCCTGCACCCGAATTAGATAAGCCTTCCAATGGCTGTATCATGCGTAAGTAAAGCTCTAGTATAATTTGATTGAACAACGTAAAATTTTCGTTCAATTCGTCCCCAACCCATAGGTGCAAAGGATCATAACTTCTTTCTTTTTCCTTAGTACTAAAGCTAATAAGAGTGACATATTGTTGTTTCTTTTCGTTCACATATATGGAGCAATCAACATCTAGCTTAATGTAGATACCCATGTCAATGCCCTCTCCAATTCTTATTTTAGACATTTGTAGTATGTTGTGCGGGTTGTGCCTGTAAAACTGTTGGGGAAATACAAAGGAGCTTTGGTGTACTAAACCGTGTACCAATCTGTGCCCCACTCCAATCTCAGCCGCTCATGATTTGTTAATTCATTTTCTTTTAATCCAATGACAAATTATGAACGATTGAGATTGGAGTGGTACACAAATTGGCACACCATTGTGGGACGCCAAAGTCAGACCGGGGGAAATAGACTAGGGTTATAATGTTATTAGAGAACAACTATTATTCAAATAATATTTTTAAATATGTTTGATATAGAATAAACTAGCTAGGTATTATAATTTGGATCTAATATATAGATCTAGGGGTAGAGATATTTATAATCTCCCACTATATGTAGTGATTTATATATTCATTATTCACATTCACAAATATATTATTCTTCCACTTTATAAATTCTAAAAAAACTTTGATGGGATATGCTATAGACATAGTAGATAATTACATGCCAAAGCGACTACTATACATTGTTTCTTTTTTATAATTTGAGTAGGAATGTAATTATGATACATTCGATTGCAGGTTCAAGGCCACAAAGGAGATCAAAAATTTTAAAGGCGGATAAGGGTAGTGGTAAGTTTTTACTCGTAAAGTTCGTTTACAAATTGCATGTCGTGTGTCGTCTTCAACTCTTGTTATTAGCCATTTTGGAATTTTCTCGAAGCAATCCTGCAAATTTATATAAGAGGCTTTCCGTGGTACGGTATTGTTATGGTATGGGTTGCTCTCTAAACTAGAACAGTCAACATTTTACCCGCTTCAATTCCCTCCCATTCATTATAAATACATTTTGTGCCTGCTATAAGTGTAAAACCAAGATAGGATTGTTGGATGTGTACTTATTGATTGGGCCAGTCAGGATTTCATATATTATTATTATTACTTGTATGTGGACAAGTACTGGCTTAATAGGCTGGGCATGTGATAGGGAGGACCCAATATATGTTATTATAAATATAAGCCAAGGTTCCCACACCCATTTTACTTTTAGGGTTTTACATAACCAAATAGGTGGAGACACAATCACCCTGTCAGTTTGTCTTCTGGACCGGTAAAGAAGGGAAGTGGAAAACCTTGGTGGTGGTACACACAACAATTGCAATGGAGACTCAAGGTATGTAATTATTAATTGTGTTCATTCATTCACATGAATAATTAAATCTTACATGTGGTATCAAGAGACAGTGATGATGAGTGATTGAATCGATTAAAATTAAAGTTTAATATAAATCTGATGCGGCTGAGTACGATCAGTATATCTCTTTTGTTTTGACGGCCGGAGCAAACATGAATAATTATGAGAATTGAGAATCCTTTAAATTGCTTGTATCGCATACACTAATTGATTATCGTGATTCGTGATATTGCTTTACTGCATATTGAATTGTTTACTCATGAGTCAAACCACTTTACAAGGACATGATATCATTGTTTGTCATGATGCGCATGAGTTCATAGATTGATGCCGTTAATTTTTTTTTTTAATTGCTTTATTAGTCTTTTTTTTTTGCATCATGATTCATAAACGCTATTCCGCTGCACATGAAAAGACTTGTACTTCCTTTTGCCTTTGGTACTTAATCTTCTTGCGACTTGTACAGTGCCTTTTTTTTCAATCTGACTACCATGTCTGATATTAAGATTGTAACTACGTTTTTTTTTTTGGTACTTAATTTTGTACTGTTTTGTCAAGTCGGGTATTGTTATATACGGATTATAACGAGATAGTCTATAACTAATTAACTTAAATTAGTTATGATTAGTTATGTTTATGTTCAAGGCATAAAGTACATATTAAAAAATAAATAAATTGTAGGGTAATGTTTGTGTCTCGCCCAAAGGAGGGATTATAATGATACATTTGGACCCTGTGATTTTATGTTTTATGTTACATTTATATTTAGGGTAACGTTTGTGTCTCACCCAAAGGAGGGATTGCAATGATTACGTTTGGACCCTATGTACATATATATTTTTCATAATTTTAGGAAAACCTTTGTATCTCGCCCAAAGGAGGGACTACAATGACAGGTTTGAATTCTTGTTTTTTAGTGGGAGGAGTTGTTAGTTTCTCGCCAAAAGGAGGGAAATTATGTGTGACTTGGTACTCTCATTTAATTGTATTATTATTGCAAATGTCTCCTTTACTATATATTTACACTTATCTATATAATCCGCATTGCTTGTTTACAGTTGTTAAAAGTGTAACTGGTCACCTGAACTCCATCCAAACTCTGACTG
>ONZK01001688.1:11486-22012 GCA_900322385.1 Pharnaceum exiguum | reverse complement strand
TTTTTTTTTAATGGGTTGTTACATTACATTTATCAATTTTGGGTTGTTACCTTTAGTAATACTCTTTATTTTTTATTGTCATGGGTAGTTTTGTCTAGGTGCATTAATTTGCCTTGGCAGCATAATTGGCTGCCTTGGCAATATCAGCGCCCATGACGCACACCCAAAACTGCTGCCAGGAACAGAACTGCACCTCTGGCCTCTCTACCCCAACCAAATAGTCTGTACTCTGTACCTCGGTACCTCCCTCCACTTCCACAATCCACATTGTAGTCATTTAGCTCTCCTTCACCCACCAGATCCCCCCATTCCCACACTCCCCTCACCCGCCTTAATAACTTTTAACTTCCCCCCGATCGTCCCACACCGCACTACCAGTCCTATCATCTCATCTCATCTCCTCTCCATCAGATCGAGATCGCTCCTTCCCTTTTAAACTCGATTGTTATTTTATTATTATTTTTTTAGGACAGATAAAAGTAAGATGAAAGAGGGTAGAAAACCGAGTGCTGGCAACGGGCCTCCCTTGATTTTAGACATTGAAGACTTCAAGGTAAACAAAAGACAATATTGACTGTCATTTCATTTTACTTTACTTAGTGAAAATAATTAATTATTATGACATTGGAAATTGCAAAAATGACAGGGAGATTTCTCGTTCGACGCGTTGTTCGGTAACTTAGTAAACGAACTGCTGCCGTCGTACCAAGACGACGACGGGGATGGGGAAGGGAACATGGGTGGTGGTGACAATGCGACACAACAACATAACAACCCTAACAAGGGGGGGGCTCAAGGATTGGGAATGCCCTTGTTTCCTGAGGTCGATTCGTTGTTGGCTCTGTTCAAGGATTCTTGTAAGGAATTGATTGATCTCCGTCAGCAGGTGAGGGAGGTTTTGACGGTTTTTGATCTGTGTGTGTTTGTGTTTGTTTGTTTCGAAGATGAATGAATTGAGTTTGGTTGTTGTTTTCGAAAGGTTGATGGGAAGCTTAACAGTTTGAAGAAGGAGGTTTCTGCACAAGATGCTAAGCATAGGAAGACACTTGCTGAGGTTAGTTTAATACGAGTACTTTCCTTTGGAATACTTGGGTAATTTATTGTTGCTTCCGGATGATTAGCATAGTGGCTGAACCTTTGGTGTAGTACTTGTGAATTATTAAGAGCCCGTTCAATATTGTACGTTTATAAAACTATATGGTGAGACCTTCCCAATGATATACCTATGACTACGAATGGATATCGGGATCAAAACTTATTACATTCGCAAGTTACAAGCTGACTGCGAAAACTGAACTGAACTTAAGTTGTAACCAAAAGAAAAAAGAAAGAATTACAACCTATTATGAATGGGTTTTACTATGTGTAGTGGATTTGCTTCCGAAACATTGAAGTGTGAGGAAAATGTACTCACTGCTGCCTGTTAGCCTTTTGTTTATAAAACGGATAAAACAAGCATGAAAAAAAAGAAAGGAAGACCCTGAAGGACAGAAAGGGGAAGTTCACTTTTTACTAGCTTCCCTGACTACAGTTATCCTAGTCTGGCACTAATTCTGTTGTGGCTTTCGTGTTTTAATTAACGCTCCTTATGAATCGGTGTCAGGTATTTCTTTGGTTAAAGTGATGAGTAACTGAGGAATTATCTGATTTTGTGATGTATATTGGGAATATGAGAACTTTATTTGTATAAGAGATTTGAGATTGAAACAACACCCTTCGTCCTGTGATAAACTATGCTCTCTTTGTTCATATTTTGATGAATCAAAGATGTTGTAGCATTACTCTACTTTCAACCCTGAGCTGTCACACAGTTGGTAAGTCGTCTAAGATCTATTCCAAAGGTCTTAAGTTTGAGTTTCCATGGTTTTCCTGCTTTGCAGACCCAGATAAAAAAATATTGTATTAAAAAAAAGTTTAGCATTGCTATACTAGTGCTTGAATCTAAATAGTGAAGAATGATAATTTTAGTGAGAGTTAAGCCATAAGTCTAAGCAGCGGCACCTATGGTTCTATTTATTTCAGTAAATTGAAACATCATTTCACAAGGCCCTTGTATAGTTGGGCAGATTTGCCTAGGGCATCTAAAGTTTATGTAGCCTTCCCCTTCAGGTTAGAGCTTGGATTAACTTTGCAGGATATCATGATAGACTGATACAGGCAGATCATTAAATCATTTTGATAATGTCCAATTGAAGTTAAAACTATTGCCTGTGGTAGCTCTTATGCTTCATCGACAATGTAAACTGCAAGTTGCTTCAGCAATTTATTGTAAACAACCTGAATAGTCTGCTCTTGAAAAACTGGTAAAAGATGGTTGATGGCACATGCTCAAATCTTATGTATATCATTTTTTCAGCTGGAGAGAGGTGTAGATGGCTTGTTTGATAGCTTTGCAAGATTAGATTCACGTATCTCAAGTGTTGGTCAGACTGCAGCTAAAATTGGAGATCATTTGCAGGTGAATCACCTTCCACTCTTTGCAGCTAGATTTGGTGATCATTCTTCTTCAAAATGACCTTTTTTATTGTTAGTTGGTTACTATATGCGTTATTGTTGTTGCTATTAGTTTTTCTATTATTTTTCTGAAGAAATTATCTTCTTAAACTCATATTTACAAGCGTAGCAGGAAAATGTTTGCGTGCAGCCTTAATTTCACCTTAAAAAAATCATGCCAGTGTCCTTATTTTTTTTTTGTCTTTGGCCTTCCTAAATGTATTAGATTTTTTTCATGGAGTGGGTTATTGATATTATTTTCTTTTCCAGAGTGCAGATGCTCAGAGAGAAACAGCTACCCAGACAATAGATCTCATAAAGGTATCACTAGTTCTGTTTCAGTGAGGTGTTGTCCCTATTTGGGCCTAATAAATTTTTTTCGGTCTAAATTGGCAGTACCTAATGGAGTTCAACAGCACTCCCGGAGACCTTATGGAGCTTTCACCTCTATTTTCAGATGACAGTCGAGTAGCTGAGGCAGCTTCAATTGCTCAGAAGCTTAGTAAGATATTTTATTGTAATAACTTATAATGTGTATGAGAAGTTGTCATCTTCAAAGAGCTATACATCTCGAACACAACTATATACTTTTTAAGCTAGGAGGATGACTTGTTCTTTATAGCTTATCACGGTTGATCTAAAAAGATTATTTTATCTTCGAAAACAAATTTATTATTCTGGTCTGCATGATTATCAGATGATATACATATAGTTTGTTCTCTCTAATTTTGCTTATGTATTTTTTTTCTTAGAAGTTAAATCATCTCTAGGAAGGTTTAATATTTCTTGGAAGAATATATGATATATCTGCTGGGATTTTTCTCTACTTCAGTTTGATCTTTAACATATGAGTCACTTATCTGCTGTACTGTATATTTCAGGATCATTTGCTGAAGAAGACATAGGACGGCAAGGGATTGGAATGCAGTCCGCCAATGGAAATGCCACTGCTAGCAGAGGATTGGAAGTGGCTGTGGCTAATCTCCAGGAATACTGTAATGGTAGGTCAGTTTTCTGCCGAAAGGCATGTCGATCTCCACTTGAATTGAAACTGCTGGAACAGCTAAGAGCATAGTGTATTGCTTAAACCTTGAAAACAAAACACCACTTCACACACATCGGTGCTTATGGGAAAGCTGACTTCTTTTGGGTTGAATACAGAAGGGACCTATATATTTTCTAATCTTAGTTTTCTGGACTTCTGAACTGAGCAAGCCTGTGATTGAGCTGCTGTTAAGTAGTAGACTCGGGTTGATAAATTAGGGAACTTAACTATATATTTTAATTTTTTTTTTTTTAAAATAGACAGATATGTTCAACATCAACTGTTAAGGACCACGTACGAGGGTTGTGTGTGTGCATTGTGTTTGTAGATCCTGATTGGTCCTTGCTAGTTGCAACCGAATTGTTGCTATCTGAGGTGTTTTTGTTCTATTTCTTGTCTTTGTGCTTGTAGAACTGGAGAATAGATTATTGCAAAGATTTGATGCCGCTTCACAAAGAAGAGAACTTTCAACTATGGCTGAGTGTGCCAAAATATTGTCCCAGGTAATTTCCTGATTGTTCTAATAAGCCTCTTCCATTGCCAATATTTGCTATTTTCATACTGTTTGCAGTCTTGTTGACAATTTAGTTAACAATGATTATTATTTTTTATTTTCTTTTTTTGGGTTGGTGAGTGTGTGTGTGTATGTTTGGTCTGGTCGATAGTGCTGTTATTTCCATTGGTGATGTTGATAGAAGTCTGGTTGTAATTAATCTAATGTCATCAAAAGGATGCTGTTGTTGTTTGGGAGGTGGGATGGGTGTGGCCAACTTGGTGAGTTGACGAATTTCCCATAACTCATGTCTAATGGGCGATTGTCTATGAAGACTCCATCTGTCCCATGATGTTCTATTCAATTTTCTTATCTGATGTCCCATGAGTCATGTCTAATGGGCGATTGTCTATGCAGACTCCATCTGTCCCATGATGTTCTAGTCAATTTTCTTTATCTGATGTCCCATTTTGTTTCTCCTTCTCTGTGACGTATAATATTCTCTGCTCAAATGACTTAATTACCCTTTTTTGGCATATGGGTATGGATGAGAAACTGAGAATTGTGCGCCACAAATCACACAGGGGAAGCTGAGATACCTTTCACTTGATCAGTGCCAAATACAAATGGTAGGAACATTTTAGAGAGGAGTGGTACCAAACTAACCAGTGGGTAGAGGACACATTTTTGGGAATATGTTTGGAAGAATGATGTTTCTTTTGCTAACAAATATCCTCTGCGTAAATCAGCTTTCCCCATTCCATGCGTATATCCTCTGCGTATTGCAGAATTCTATGCTGTGTCTCATGGAATTTTTGTTTAAGAAGATTGGGAAATGGATGAGGTTACTTGTTTGATTTCAACATTAGATCATTACAAGCAGTGAACTTTAGTGATGTGCCGGATGACCGAGCTTGGAGAGTGGATGACAGAGTTTGGAGAGTAGCAGCCAGTGGGCAAAGTTCCAAATCCTTCTTAGAATATGTTAGCATGCCACAACGCAGGCAACAAGGTTAGAGGATTTGTGGACTATGACATTGGGTAAAATAAATACAAATAATATTCACTGACTGACATGCCCTGCTTGGAATTTGTTACCCGTCATCTGCGTTTTGTGTTGTCGAAGTAGGTAAAATGGCAACAAACGTTTTTGCTTCCCTGCCATTGTGTAAACATTATAACACTTGAGTAGGAGAGGCTGAAGAATCTTTGGTTTATACTCTCAGCTTCATCGTTACATTTACAGAGGGTAAATCTCTGCATTCTGTCCAATGTATGCATCTTGCTGTAGTATGCCAGCCAGGCTATATAGCTATGCCTTGGAAGATTGCATCTATTTCACTCTAGTTTATCCCATCTCACCTTATATTTATGTGCTTGCCATTTTAGCCTGCAAATTCTGTTGTGAGGATTTCTACGATTGTTCTATGGGCTTTTTTTCTATGCCAGAGAGCGTACTTTTTTCAAATTACTACCTTCAACCAGTACCAAGGTAGTCCACACATATTTTTTTCAAATAATATTTTTTTTCTTCTTTCATTATTGTCCACACATGTTTCATGATAAGAGCTTGATTCCACAAAAAAATGTTCTTGATGCCCGGTCCTTTAAATATCTTTGGTTAATATTTTTTGTCCCAAGCAACAAGGGTTTCTCTCTGTTTTAGAATTCCGGAGGAAATCTATACACCTCTCAACTTCCTTCATGACACCATTGGCCTTAAGAGACATTGTTGACGATTTCGCGTGTATACCTGGTAAGTACAGATAAAATTAGTCTAACATGACCAGATACGAGAAGTTTCTAGCTGCCCGTTGAGTGTAATGTTGTCCATGATCTTGGTTTTTTTTATATCAATGATAGGAGGAAAGAATAGTTACGTGCTAAACCAATTCCTCTCCAAAATTGTTAATGGTCGGCCTACATAAGCTTCAGAAGACTTTGTCCACAATGAAGTGAGAGAAGTAACTCTATCATCTAGTAAATCAGATGAAAATGCTGCACAAAAAGCACTTCGAGGGAAAATTCTCATATACCGCTCTAGCCAAATACTCCTAAAGTATTGCCATCAATGCATTTTGGCATATCATCTTTCTCCTTATTCCTCCTAAAAGACATTTAGTCGATTTGCAAGAAGTGCATTGCCAATGATGGACAAACCCATTGCTCACCCAATAGGCAAAAGAGCCTAGCCCTGAGGCATTGTGCAATATCACAATGAAGAAGAGATGAAGTCTATTATCCTTCAACAGCACATAAATATCCGGAGAAAGGGCCATTCTAGGTCTCCTCTTTCATAGCATGTCAATACCTCATTATTGTTGATCCTTCCCTACGAAATAGTCGGTATTATTACATTCCCGAATTATGTCCATGCTTCTCTCTTTCCCTCCCTTCTATGTTTGCCTTATCTTCCCAGTTGTTGTAAAATTTTCTAGATATTTATTATAACTAAATGGGAAGGAATTAGAAGGAAGGTTGATACTTGATTGATTATTGCTAGCACCTGCATGTTCCGTCTATTATCTAGTTGAAGAGTTCTGTGTATTATGTCTGTATTTCTGTGATGAAGTAGGCGTTTTAAGTGAGGGCGCATGTATCAATCGATGAATGATTATCATATCTTCTACCGTGCAGTTTAACAGGGGCAGCAGTGCAATGCAACATTATGTGGCAACACGTCCAATGTTTATAGATGTGGAGATTATGAATGCAGACCATAGGTCGGTTCTTGGTGAGCAGGGTTCACTAGCAAATCCCAGTAATGTTGCTCGTGGACTCTCCACATTATACAAGGACATAGCAGGTTTGATACCGTCTTACTTCACCTTGTTAGGCAACAACAGCTGTCTTGTTACTTGTGTCTGGCAGTTAGGCGAAATTTTACTCCTTCTGATCTCCGTCTGTTCTAACTATTCAACAGATACTGTAAGGAAAGAATCTGCAACGATAACGGCTGTATTCCCTTCTCCTAATGAAGTCATGGCAATCCTTGTTCAGGTACTTTTTTAGAAGTCACTACTTTTCTGTTCCTGTTATCTTTTTCTTGCACATTGTGATACAGATTATATATATTTATTCTCAATAGGACTCAGATGAACAGGAGGATTGTTTCTTTGTCACTTTTATGACTGTTAATCTCTCTTGATGCAGAGAGTGTTAGAACAAAGAGTTACTGCCATTTTGGACAAGCTGTTGCGAAAACCATCACTTGTAAATCCACCTCCAATGGAAGAGGGTGGGCTCTTACTTGTAAGTTTTTAGTTCCTTTATTGTCAATCTAATTATTTTGTATCAGAAAGATTGTTTATTGGCTCTTAATGTTGGTGCAGTACCTCAGAATGTTAGCTGTGGCATATGAGAAAACGCAAGAACTTGCAAGAGATCTTCGTGCTGTGGGATGTGGTGACTTGGATGTCGAAGGTGATTGCTTCTGTTATTTTGTTTGGTGTAGGGCTTTAAAAATCACTTGCAGAGGTTCTTTAATTGTAAGCATTAATTCACAACACCATTTCACGTTACTCTTCTCTTTCCGAAGTGCAATCTAAGTTGTTGACATGTAGCCAAAATCTTCTTCTCAGTTATATGATATTTCTGTGCCTTACTTACCTTGGTCAAAGTTATCGTTACATTTGAGGCATGTGGTGCTGTAGTGATGTGCTACTTTGAGTACTTTGCAACTGTTTGTAATAATAAGTTTCTAACACTTAGGTGTTGGTACAAATATGAATACTTAACCATGTAGTTGCAGTGCTTGCCTCTTGCTCTGTTGTGAATCTTTCTGTCCCCATCTCCCTAGCCTCTCTCTCCTGGGGTAGGGCCAGCGGTTGGGAGCTTGAGACTACTGCCTTTACCGTTTCAGAATAAGATGTTGGTCTCCAGTAGGCATGCAGGGGCTAGGCCTTACATGCTCTTAAATATACTGTTATCAAGGCTTTTTTTCGAATCTCAGTGTGACTCTTGTGTATACGTTCTCTATCTATAGGGGTTCATATACTTCTGAAAGCTTGTGTGACGTTAAAATAATCACTTATCTTGATTAATCACCCGAGGACGCAATTACAGTGCACCCGAGGATGCAAGTAGTGACAATGTTGGTCTCCAGAACCTACATGAGACTGCTGAAGGATTTCACTTTCATTTTGTATTGTTCAGGTCTCACCGAATCTCTATTTTCTGCTCACAAGGAGGAATACCCAGAGCATGAACGGGCCTCACTAAAACAACTATACCAGGCAAAGGTTGGTCATTTACTTCCACTTCTCTTAGATGCTCACATTTATCAAGCTGGAGTACCATATATTTAATGTTGTTTCTTTCTTGATGTATAATTTTCTGTGAAGACGGAGGAACTGCGCGCTGAAGGTCTATCTGAATCAAGTGGAACTGGCAGTATTGGACGATCTAAAGGAGCTTCTATAACGTCTTCCCACCAACAGATTTCCGTTACTGTGGTCACAGAATTTGTGCGCTGGAATGAGGAAGCAATATCGCGTTGCATTTTATTTTCCTCTCAGGTGGTTATTGTATCCTGCCATTTTCCTATTTCTAGCACTTCAAAAATGCCTGTATATGCTATTATTGTTTAGCTCAAATTATTTCTGTTAGAGTTGTATTTAGCTCTTCTTCTCTTTATGTGCAAAAGCAGCTATTGACGCTTTTGTCGCTTCACAGTCTTGAACCCTGCGTATGCTATTTCTTTTCATCTGTTGTGTGTCTCTCTGTCAATTGCCTGAAATTCAGTGTGATGTAATTATCCAACTTAATTTGGAAAGTAGTAGAGGTAGAGTTGATTTTGGGAAGTAATTACTCTAGCTTGAAGTACTCTCTTGGGAAATGAAGTCGATTTAATAAAGAGAAGTAGAGTTTTCTTTTTCTCCAAATTAGTTTAGGAAAGTTTACAAAAGAAGAGGAGTTCACAATACTTTTAATATCAAATCCATTCTACAATCTTGATTGCCGTTCAGTAGTACCGGACATATTGGTTTATGATTTTATATTTATTATATTAATTTTTTATGTCTTCGTACAGCCTGCCATCCTTGCGTCAAATGTGAAAGCAGTTCTCACGTGTCTTCTGGACCAAGTAAGTTGTTGGTGTTGGTTCTTCTTTGGTTTAAGTGAAGTTACAAACTGAGGTTACTCATTTTATTGTCAATTGCATTTTCTCAGGTCAGTCAGTACATTACAGAAGGGCTAGAGCGAGCTAGGGAAGGCCTGACTGAAGCTGCAGCTCTTCGGGAGAGGTTTGTGCTGGGAACAAATATTAGTAGAAGAGTGGCAGCTGCTGCTGCTTCCGCGGTAATTGCTTTCAGAATTAAGTTAAAATGCATTGAATTGCTTAATAGCAGAAATATGAAATGACAAATTTTGGAATTGTGCGGCTAATGATACATTTCCTCAGTGGGAGCTTATTTTTTATTTGGTTGTGGAACATCCAAAACTTTTGACTCAGAATGTCATTTGTAGGCGGAAGCAGCTGCTGCTGCTGGTGAAAGCAGTTTCAGATCTTTTATGGTTGCTGTACAACGCTGTGCCAGTAGTGTGGCTTTAGTCCAGCAGGTAGGTCAGAGTCTGTTATTAAGTTGATTGAAGTCAAGTAGCTCTAGTGAGGGTAATGTTATGGTTATTTCCTCGCTTTGCAGTATTTTGCCAATTCTATATCTCGACTCCTGCTACCTGTGGATGGAGCACATGCTGCATCTTGCGAGGAAATGGCAGCAGCTATGTCTAAGGCAGAGGGTGCTGCATATAAAGGACTTCAGCAATGCATTGATACTGTGATGGCTGAGGTATGTACAGCAGCATTCATAGTTGATATCTTAGTGACTATGTGGAGGGGTGTTGGTGTATTAAAAAAATTAGACTTGAATAAAGTTGTGCGTCTCCTTCCGTTGCACATATTTGCATATTGTAAGCATATTTTCGCAGCCCTTTCATTTTCTTGATTTTATAGTTAGTTTGGATAACTACTGCCCCTTGTGCAGGTAGAAAGATTGTTGTCAGCTGAGCAGAAGGCGACTGATTATCGCTCTCCTGATGATGGGATGGTTCCTGATCACAGACCTACAAATGCTTGCACTAGGTATCAGACTGTTCTTATCTGAATCTATTTTGATGTGATCCAGATGTCAGTTATTATGCTCAAGTACTTTCATCAGACACAAGTTCCAGATTGTCTCCATTTTTGTTGAAATGACTCACTGAACGGAAATGCTATTGAGTGGTTATTTGGTTGGTTTCTGCGAAGTATATATTCTCTGATTTTCCTTCAAGTTGATTCATTGATACTCATTCATTATTTTTGTATGTTTCTGCAGAGTAGTCACCTATCTTTCCCGTGTTCTTGAGTCTGCCTTCACTGCGCTAGAGGGTCTCAACAAACAGGCATTCCTCACCGAACTGGTATGCTGATTTGTGGTGTACCATGCCTATGTTTGACTGTTCGTAAATGCTAGGTGTAGTTATCTGTTTGATTATCATTTGATCTTCCTC